>PVLC010030752.1:0-10000 GCA_004027655.1 Graphiurus murinus
CTCCCTCCCTCCCTCCCTCTCTTGCTCCCCTGGCTCCTGGTTCCCCCCCCCCCACCCTGCACACCGAGCTCCCGCTCCACCCAGCCAGCCTCTTTGAGTCACCATCGCCCCGCTCTAAGGAGGAAATGGCCCGTTTCTGCGTGCGCGCCCCCTGCCCATGAGCTGGGCTCTGGCCTGGACAACCGACCTCAGGAGAGATGCCCCAAATACATCACGGACATCGGCACCTCCCTGAGCGAGCACCCTAGCCGTCTCAGAAGCCAGGCCGCACGGCCCGGGTTGGGGAGCCCATGGCGGCTTCCAGGGACACTTTCCCCCACATCCCCCGCCATGACACCAGCTCCGTTACCAGCCCTTCCTCGCTTCCTGGCAGGCGCTGTCTTATCTAGCTCCATCTCAGAGGCCTGTCAGATCCGGGCATCAGCAGATCTTCCAGGAAATCATCTATTGTGGCTCCAATCTGCCCTGGGGGCGTGCGGGGGGAGCCCCAGGATGCACCGGGCCTGGCGACGGTGACGGGCACACGGAACTGCCCGGAACGTCCAGCCCCCAGCCTCCCCCAAGGGGCGCCTTTCCAGAGGGGAGACCCGAGGGAGCAGGTTTTCCAGTTGGGGTTCCCATTTCATACTCCGAACTGCTCAGCAATACCATGGGGCCGGAGTGGAAGTCCCCGATTCCCTCACCCAACCCCCAAACTTGCTGGGAAGCCTCCCCTATCAATTTGTCTTGAGGGGTTCTCCGCCCGTTCCATGGTGCTGATACTCAAGCTTGGAACCGCAGGGCAGACGGTGCAGCCCTGGCGTGCTGGGGTGAGCCGGGCTGGGTCAGGGGAGTTAAGAGTCTTGGGAGCCGGGCGTGGTGGCGCACGCTTGTAATCCCAGCATTCGGGAGGCTGAGACCAGAGGATCCGGGTTCGCGGCCAGCCTCAGCTACCTAGTGAGGCACTCTGCAATTTAGTAAGACCCAGTTTCAAAATAAAGAATAAAAAATAGGGCTGCGGGTGTAGCTCGGAGGTAGAATGCTCCTGAGTTCAATCCCCAGTACCGCAAAAAAAAAAAAAAAGTCTTGGGGGGGGGTTGCTGTGAAGCGTCCATCCTGGTCACCGAGCTGGGCTCTCTGCGCTGCCCTTATAGCAGAGATGGGGGGCAAAGCCAGCACTGTCCAGGGAAAGCAGAGCTGGCCCGGCTCACTCTCCCTGGCCCCACCTGCCCATCCTCCCCAGCAGGGCTAGGCGCTGTCCGCCCCAATCTCCAGGAGAAAGAAAAATAAATAAATAAGACTAAAAAGGATCCTATCAGATGCCAAAAATGAAGATAACACAGGAGGAAGTTTATTTTGATGAGGAAATCCCTAAATACTGTCGAAACTATGCTTGGAATGGCTAATTAGCGCTCGGGGGGCTGTGGAGGAAGCGTGCTCTGGCCGCGCAGCCCACCTCCCGGCCAGGGCTTCCTTGTCCACGGCCCTTATCTGCAGGAAACGGCTGGAGCTGCTAAATCCTCCGCAGAGAGCGGCCCATGACTCACGCCAGGCAGCGGGCGAGCCTCAGAGCTGGGGACGCGGCAGCGGGCCTTGGGGACAGGGACAGCCTTCCCAGCTGGCAGCCACAGGTCCCTGGAGTGACAGGAGGAGAAAGTTCCTGCCTCGTGCCCCTGGGCGCACACTTGCAGGGCCCGCCGCGCCCAAGAGATCTGCGTGACTCACCAGGATGGATTCCGCACAGGACTGGCTGGACGAAGGGCTCGGGGGCCAGATGGTGGCCCCCTCAGCACCTGTGACACCTGGTCACGGCCTGACCCCGAGTCTGGGGCCAGCCCCACGTTCCAGATGTGCTCTCCACTTTGGAAAGCTGCGTTTTCCTGCGGGGCCCCCGAACTCAGGAAGAGATGGCTATTTTTGGAGGCAGGGTGTAGATGACCCCTCTGGTCCTACAACTCTGGTCGGAAGAGTGGAAGGAAACGCCGGGTTCAGAGGTGCACAGAAGGGGTCCTGACCCGCCTTCGCTGGCGGGCAGGGGGGCTGGGGACAGAGACTCCACTGGCCCTGACCGGAGTCAGGCTGCAGCTGGGCAGCCCGGAGAGCCGGCCGCACATTGATCCAGCAGTCACCCTGGAGATGGCTGCGTGTTCCCCCACAGTTCAGGGCGTTTTCTCTCCTGCCTATTGATGGATCCACCAGTGGACCATTGCACCGACAGCCCTGTTTGAGCTGGGGACGGTCCACCTGTCAATGTCCACGGGGCGCAGGGGTGCACGAGGCCCAGGCCTTCCAGAGTCCTATGAAGGATGGCAGAGGGCACCTCTGCCTTTTTCCTCAGAGTCGAGCATGGTCCCTGTCCCGGGCCCCTGTGCTTCAGTGCTGTCTGAACCCCTAAACGCCCAGTTGAGCTTTCCAGGGAAGATACAGCAGCCTCGGTGGTGGAACAGGGAACCAAGCGTAGCTGCCTACGGTTGTGTTTTGGGATATCATTTTACCCCCCAAAGATGCAGCTCCTGTGTGTGAGCTCTCTGCTCTGTAGCCTTCTGCACACTCCGGAAGCCAGGGGCAGGAGAGATGGGCTCTGCAAGCCACGAGAGTGGGGGGAGACCAGGAAGGGTTTTTCATGTTTAGAATTTCTGCGTTTCACTAGCAATGCTTTTCCTTTTTCTTTTTTCTTTTTAAATTTTTTTATTTTTTTTTAGCATGGATTTTTATACATTTCTTGGGTACAACAGGGTTAATCACACATTTTTGTTGGGTACAAGCTAGTGCAGGTAAAGACATCCATGCACATATTTCTCATTAACCCTTCCCCAATTCCCACCCATCCTCCCCCTATCTCCTGGTCAGTTCAGTGATTGACTTTGATGTGTAGAATTTCTGCGTTTCACTAGCAATGCTTTTCCTTTTTCTAACAGAGGATCCTCTGCCCACTCTGAGGAAGTCCCAGGCTCTCTCCTTACCCTACGCCCTGCTTCCCGTTTCCAGATTGCTCCAGGAAAAGATCAACTTTTTCAGGCCCCACAGGGGAGCTCTCTCCCCCTCTCCCTCTCTCTCTCTCTCTCTCTCTCTCTCTCTCTCTCTCTCTCTCTCTCTCTCTCTTCCATCTTGAGCTCTAAGTGGCTTTTTTCCGTGATTCCATCTCTCAGCAGCATGGAGAGGCTCTCTGTGGGGCTCAGCTCACATCTGCAAAGCCAGAGGGTTCTCAGCCGGAGCTGCAGGGAGGGGAGCCCCTGCAGACCTCAGCTGGGGAGCCGCTCTCTCTAGCTGCGGCAGACCCGATCCCCGGGCCTTGCAGGGAGTTGACAGGCGTGGTGTACCCAAGCAGGTGCCACTGGCTCCTCTGAGTATCCAGGGTGCTTTAAAGGCAGGGGCTGGGTACGACAGTGCCTGGGACCTTGTTTTATTTCTTTCTTTGACAGCTGACTCCGAGGCAGCCCATGGCATAAACTCCTTTATTCAACATGGGACACCGACTGCGTGCCAGTCCTTCATACAGG
The DNA here is from genome assembly GCA_004027655.1 of Graphiurus murinus. Taxonomy (NCBI): domain Eukaryota; kingdom Metazoa; phylum Chordata; class Mammalia; order Rodentia; family Gliridae; genus Graphiurus; species Graphiurus murinus. Next base: position 3,480 of record PVLC010030752.1, read on the forward strand.
CCTGGGGAATGGATGCAGGGGTCAAAACAGAACAAAACCTCTGCCCTGAAGGGGCTTCTATTCTAGAAAGTGGAGGCCTCGCCTAATAGTCGAAAGACAGAATTCTAGAGCGGCTCGAAGGAGCTATGGTAGAGGATCACACAGAGGAGGTACAGGGAGTCCCAGGCGGGGCTGGGGCAGGGGGCTGTAGTTTGAGGAAGGGTGGTCAGGATGGCCTTGGTGATTGACCAACATCTGAAGGTTGAGGGGAAGGCAGGTGGCCACACAGGTGGGGGAAGCGCAGAGCGTGCAAAGGCCCTGTGGATGCCCATCTGAGCAGCTGCAGCTTCAGCAAGGAGGACAGGACCCCGAGGCTCCATCAGAACCACCATTTGGTGCACGAGGTAAGGAAGCTCTTTGGAGGTAAGCCACCTGCCTGAAAGATGCCCGAGGCTTCTCCATGCCTCTGACCCATATTAAAATGGGTCAGTGAGTATTTTTCACATTTTCTCAGCACCGCAGACAGACTGGGAAACCCACGGACGACGGGCCTTCAGACTTCTACCCGCTGCAGTTCAAGAGCACCTGCGGAGAGAGGTCTGTTCAGTCCAGCGTGCGATTGACAATGGTCGGGTCCAGCTTTCCTGCTCCGCCTGGCTCTGCTTTCTGCTTCTTGTGTTTGTGCTCAGAGCTCCCAGCTCCCAGGTGCAGGGGGCCCGAGACGAGGCCGGCCACAGGAGGCATGGGGAAGGGCAGCCATTGCCCTGAGTGTCCTCCGCCTTGCACACGCACCCTCCTCCCTGCCTGGGTGCTGCAGAGCCGACCAAGATGGGTCCAGGGCCAGGGCGCCCTTCCCTGCTCACCCCGAACATTGAAGCGGAGGTGGGGTGGGGTCTGGATCCGGCCCGGCCCTCTGCCCTCCCTCCCTCCCTGCCTGGCTTCCTTGGCACCTATCCACCCAATTTCATACCTCACATTCCCCAGCACGGTTCTGACAGGCCCCGGAGCTGGAGGGGAGCCCCAGGAGGGTGGCCCTGGCTCAAAGTTTGAACAGCTGCGGAGCCCCCGCCCACAATCGCCAGCCACATTTTTTTTTTTTCCCCTTGATCAACCTCTTAGTCAAGAGGCCCGGCCCCATTGTCGAAGCCCAGGAGGCGTTGGCCAAGCAATCTCGGTGAAGCAATCTTTCCATTGAGAAAAGTCCCCCTGGCCTTGCTGCTGGTGACTATGGTGTGTCACAGGGCGGGGGGCTGTGCCCCAGCCTGAGAAGGGGGTCAGGAATCCTGGTGCCTGGAAATGCAGCTCCACTCTCCGTTTTGTCCTGTGTGTCACTGCCGAGGTCAGCAACATTGGGCTCGGTGACAAAGGTCTTACCCTGCACCAGGCCCTGCTTCTGTTACCTACAAGATGCTCACACGGCCGGCGGCACTGTGCTCTGACGTCCATTTCAGAGGAGACACTGAGGTTCAGAGAACCCCGGCATGCCCCCATCCCATCCTGCCATTGGGGGGAGCAAGGGCGGGCACCCCCCGACCCCACACTTGCCACACCCAGAATGCAACTGGACCTGGGCCCTGTGCACGTGCTCAAGCCTCTTGCTGTGACACAAGAGGAAACCAGGGTCTCATCCTGCAGGGACAGGAGGTCAGCACGCCACCTGGCCATTCCTGGCTCAGCGAGCAGCCCTGTGGAATTTGGGGTCCTTCTCCACCCTGCTGCCTGGGGCCCCAGGAATCTGCAGACCCTGAGGGCCAGGGCCGGAGATCAGAGGCCAGCAAACAGCTGTCCTGGCCGGGGTGTGGCTGTGACAGGCCAGGGCCTTCCCTGTGCCCACACAGATGTCTTTCCCGGGGTCCCTGGGAACCCCAGCCCAAATAAACCCAAGAAGGCAGAATTGTGTGGGTCTGGGCCACGGCTGCAAGCTCCAACGAGACAGACAGACAGCCGAGGGGCCCCAGCCTCAGAGGGAACTCAATGAATTTGTCGGGGGTGAACTGAAAACAGATGATTTCAATCAGTAGGGGGAAAAAAAAAAAAAGACTAGATTGCTGCAGTGGACCAAGGCGGGAGCGTTTGGCCGCCAGAGCCCGCCTGGGAGGCCTTCCAGAAAGCCCGGCCTGCTCCGCGGCCTCGGGCGGGGGTCCTGCGCGGCCGCGGCGTGGCCAGGACGCAAGGCCGGTGGCCCTCTGGGGACCCAGCGCAGCGACAGCCCGGCGCTCCCGCCCCCGCGCTCCCTCGCCGCTTTCATGAATGGCCGGCTTCCCAGGCAGCGGATTGGCTGAGCCCCCGGCCGCGCGGCCCAATCAGCGGCGGCGGCCTGCTAGTCTCCGCGTGGGGCCCGGGCAGGAGCAGGCCTTGAATGGCGCAGCCTCCCCCCGCCGCCGGCCCCCTCCCGCAGGCAGGAGGAGGGGAAGGGATTTTTTTTTTTTTGCCCCCACCCCCACGACCATTCAGGGCTCTGGTGCAATCCTGTCGCTCCGTTCCGAGGCTTGGCTGCAGCTGCCAGCAGTAGCCCTGGGGCTTCCCTGTCACCAGCGGGGTTGACACTCAGGGACTTGTGACAGGGTGGTTAGAATGCTTTTCTTTGCCCGTGTCTAACTGTGATGGCCCCGAGAGAGCAGGCAGGGGACAAAGACAGGGTCCCGGGAGGAGGTGGGCCGCCCTTCTCCGGTGAAGGGGGCTCCTGACATGGGCAGGCTGCAAAGCGGACAGCTGGGTCACGGCCCTTGGTCACCGGCCTTGCCCTGGCCTCCCTCCTCTAGCACGCGCTCGTGAGGGCCGGGCCGGCCAGGACGGGGCGCCCAGCCATGGGGCTGCATTTCCTGTTAAATAGGAAAGTATGTTCTGTTTGCTGATGTTATAAAGAAGGTATGTGTTTACAAATGCTCACTGGAGAGTGTGGCTAACCAGCCCGTTTCCGGCCTCCCCACCCAGCTGAAGTGATTGTGTGGCCCGAATGCAGGGGCCTGGTCTCCCCGAGAGACCCCGGAGAGGAAAACCAGACGGACAGAATCCAGGATCCAGGAGCTGGTCTCCAAGAAAGCTCTCTGTAGGGGGCGGGGGGTGAATCTAGCCCAGGAAGGGTATTACCCCAGCTCAAAGGACGAGAAAATGAGAGCCGGGCGTGGTGGCGCACGCTTGTAATCCCAGTACTTGGGAGGCTGAGGCAGGAGGATTGTAGGTTCTCCGCCAGCCTCAGCTACTTAGTGAGGCCCTCTGCAACTGAGTGAGACCCTGTTTCAAAATATAGAATAAAAATGAGGGCTGGGGGGGGGTGTAGCTCAGAGGTAGAATGCCCTTGGGTTCAATTCCCAGCACTACAAAAAAAAAAAAAAAAATTATTGAGGGTCCCAGCTGGGTGTGGTGGTGCACACCTGTAATCTTGGTACTTGGGAGGCTGAGACAGGAGGACTGCAGGTTTGAGGCCAGTCTCAGCAACTTAGCAAGGCCCTCAGCCATTTAGGGAGACCATTTATTTATTTATTTATTTATTTATTTATTTATTTATTTATAGATAGGTCTTCAGGTGTAGCTCAGAAGTAGAGTGCCCCTGGGTTCAGTCCCCAGTACCACATGCGTGCGCACGCGCGCACACACACACACACACACACACGTGTGACTGAAGATCCTAAAGAGATCATTAGTCCAGGTTTCCTCTAGTGACACTTACTGCATTAGAAATGAAAACATACGCCGGGCAGGGTGGCGCACGCCTGTAATCTCAGCGGCTCTGGTGGCTGAGGCAGGAGGATTCTAGATTCAATGTCAGCTTGGGCAACTTGGAGAAACTCTGTCTCCAAATAAAAGGCAGCAAGGTCTGGGGGTGCAGCTCAGGAGTTGAGCGCCCCTGGGTTCCATCCCCGGTGCCGCCCCACCCAAAAGAAATGAGAACATAGAAGCGCCGGAGCTCTGAACACAGAGCTAGTGAGAGCCTCACTAGGTAGCTGAGGCTGGCCGCGAACCCGGATCCTCTGGTCTCAGCCTCCCGAATGCTGGGATTACAAGCGTGCGCCACCACGCCCGGCTGGAAATGCCACTGTTGCTGGTGACCCCAGTGACAGAGAAAGGCACTTCATGGCCGAGTGTCTTCATGGGAATGCTGGGTGTCGTTCGAACGCGTCCTCCAAGTTCATGTGTTGGAAAAGCGGGCCCCACCGCAGCAGGGTGGAGAGCAACCGCACAAAGGAGCAGAGCCATCCACTCCCGCCCTGCTGGGTCACCGGGTCACCGTGCAGCGGCTTGGCTCTGCGCTGGCTCCCTTAGCACCCTTGCTCTGTCCCACCCGTGATGCCCAGTGCCACGTTATGACACAGCTTCCCTCAGACGCTGAGCGCCAGAACCAAAGAGCCAAGTCAACCTCGTTGCTTTATAACATTTCAGGTCTCAGGTATTCTGTTACAATAACAGAAACCTGACTAAGACATGAGTCCCACCTCCAGACCTCTGAGATGTCGCTCTGAGAACTGCTGTTCAGTGGAGGGAGGGAAGTGTGGGCTGCACCCTGCTGCCTGGCTGTCACTTTCTCCCCAGCCTTCCTGGCAGCCAAGTCTGTCCATGTGGGACCCTGGCCGCCGCGGGGCTGTGAGCTCCTCTGTGGTGCCGCTGTCTGTAGCCAGTTCTGCTTTCTCTCCGCTTCCAGGCTAGAGGGTGCGTGTCCACAGGACCGCCCTGGAGGGGAGGGGTCTTGGGTCCCCGGTACCCCACGGCTATATCAGTCCTGGATTGCCTTCCTTGGCTCCTAGGGGAAAGAGAAATCATGGAGCCTGGTTTAAGCTGCTCTATGTTGGGTCCCTAGTGGCAGCGGCCTGGCCTGCGCCCGGGCCAGGACAGCCATCGGGCCCCGGCCCTGGGCTTCCTGCTTTTGTTGTTTGCGAGCGTTTAGCAGTGCCACCCACTGGGGCCCTTGCGGGACTGGCGCCCGTGGCTGGAGCACAAGCTGTGGGACTCAGGGACAGGTGGATTCCCTCTACCATTGCCACAGATCTAACAATGCGGGAGAGGAATCTGGATCCGGAGGTCGGGACTGGCGGGGAGCGGGGTTGTGGAATGTGAGCTTGTCTCTTAATGTCCTGGGGCTGCCCTGCACGCGACACTCCTTTAGTTCTCCCTGGTGTGTGTGTGTGTGTGTGTGTGTGTGTGTGATTGGTGTGTGTGTGTGAGATTGAACTGGGGATTGAACACAGGGGCATTCTGCCTCTGAGCTACACCCCCAGCCCTATTTCTTTTTTTTTATTCTTTATTTTGAAACAGGGCCTCACTAAGTTGCCGAAGCTGGCCTCGAACCTGTGATCCTCCTGTCTCAGCCTCCCAAATACTGGGATTACAGGCATGTGCCACCGTGCCCGGCTCCTCACTGGTACTTTATTTATTTATTTATTTATTTTGCAGTACTGGGGATTGAACTCAGGGGCATTCTACCTCCGAGCTATACCCCCAGCCCTATTTTTTTATTCTTTATTTTGAAACCAGGTCTCACTAAGTTGCGGAGTGCCTCACTAGGTAGCTGAGGCTGGCCTCGAACCTGGATCCTCCTGTCTCAGCCTCCCAAATGCTGGAATTACAGGCGTGCGCCACCGTGCCCGGCCTCACTGGTACTTTAATCCGACCAGATCGTCTCTCCTGGCTCAGGCGGCCGGGTCTAGATGGAGGTGTGCAGCCTCCTTTGGAGACTCCGAGCTCCTTGCCGGCCTCCCTGGGGAACGACTCGTGACTCCTGGACACGGCGCTCCGAGCTCTGCTTTGGCTTCTCCTCGTCTTGTTCTCTGTGTCTCGCTGACGAGAGGAAGAAGCTGGGCAGTGAGCTGGGCCAGCGTCCAAAGCCACAGTGCACATGCTCACCGGTGGCTCCTCCGGCCTCCCCGCCAGCCCCGTGCAAGACCCCCCGGCCCTGGCCCCTCTGTCCTCTCCTCTTCTTGGATTTAGAACCTACTGGTTCCGGGCGTTCTCCTCTTGAGTCCCTTAATTTGATTACATGTGCAAAGAAATGTGGACCTTCCAGCCGGGCGGGGTGGTCCATGCCTGTAATCCCAGCACTTGGGAGGCTGAGACAGGAGGATGGCAGCAGAGGCTGCTGGGAGACAGGGAGGCTGGGCCCAGGCCCTGAGAGAGGCCAGGCTCCCGGGGGCACCTGCAATCCCTCTACCTGCTTTGCAAATCCATTTCCCAGGCAGATTCCAGCGGATTATGCAAAGAGGCTTGCCAAGAATTTGAGTCCTTTGGAGACTTCTCAGTGCTGACCCAGGTCGGGGCCGCCCGGGGGGCAGAGGCCTTGTCTCTTCCTCCCACGTGAAGGATCAGATTAAAGCCGGCTGGTGCTTCCCGAACCTGCCGCTAGTGCTGTGTTTAGCTAACTCCAAGGGCCGGGGAGCGTTTAGCTAACTCAAGGAGAGAAGGAGAGATAGAGATAGATAGATAGATAGATAGATAGATAGATAGATAGATAGAGAACAGACACAAAAGGAGAGGGACAAAAGCAGACTGTAAAGAAAACTTCCAAGAATGCAATTTGCTCCGGGACAGACCCTCCTGCCGGCTGCCCACCC
>PVLC010030752.1:15000-19146 GCA_004027655.1 Graphiurus murinus
GTAAGCGAAGGGCCTGGGGTCACAGCTGCTCGGCTGCCGGGGAATGAGCAGGGCCTGAGGTCCTGATGCGGCCTCTCCCCTGCTTCTCAGAGTACCCTGGTCCACGCGGTGTGGCCAGTCTAAGTCTCGGTCCCTTTCCCGGTGATGGGGGTCTAGACAGTGTGGCTGCTTCCCCTGCGGGCGGGGGCCCTGGGACATTCCAGAGGAGCTCCAGGGAAGGGGATCAGGATACAGGTCTTGGGGGTGTGGGTCCTGGGCAGCCCCAGCCTTCACTCTTAGCTGCCTGATGCAGGAGCCCCACCAGCCCGAGACAACTGGACAGACGACACGGCCTCAGGACACAGCAGGGCCAGGGGCTGCAGCCCTGGGTGTTCTGTTGGGTGTAGCAGGCAGAGTCAGGGGTCATGTTTAAGTGTGGGGGACCCTGGGGTGGTACTGCCGAGCTACACGCCTGTCCAAGCGGTGTGGGCAGAGAGGCAGACCCAAGGAGAGACAGACTTGGGGAGACTCGGGGGGGATCCAAAGCCTGGGACGGGGTCCGGGCAGGACAGTGGATGCCCGGCACACTCGTATACGTGGACGAGAGGCAGCCGCTGGCCACAGCTCCCCATGCCCTGCCTGGGGTCAGGTCCTCTGGCCGGAACTCTGCAGCCAAAGCATGGTGTCCCTGAGAGCGTCACTCCATGGTGACCTCGGGCCAGCTCCAGCGGTCCCTGCGTGGTCCTTCTGACTCGCCTACACTGAACTCCTGGGGCCGCACCCGACACATCTGGGCGCTCAGCTACTGGGTGCTGGATAGAAACTGGTTAGGATGGATGGATGAATGAAGTATCTCTCCTGCAGGGTCTGTGCCCAGTTAGGGAGACATTCTCTGGGTGGTTTTCTATTTCTGTATACCAAGTTGCAGTCAGCCTTCGGTACGTATATACAGGATTTGGTTCCAGGGCTGAGCAGATACACAAATCCACGTGCCGTTTTTGCCCAGACCTACACGGATTCCCCCGTACACAGCAAACCACGTCTAGATGACTTTGCAGTGTAGGCGCCGTGTAAATTGTGAGTCTATGTTATTTAGGGAATAAGGACGAGGAACAGTGCCAGTGCAGACGGGAATTTTTTTATTTTTTATTTTTTATTGTTTTTTGCGGTACTGGGGATTGAACTCAGGGGCATTCTACCTCCAAGCTATACCCCCAGCCCTATTTTTTATTCTTTATTTTGAAACTGAGTCTCACTAAGTTGCGGAGTGCCTCACTAGGTAGCTGAGGCTGGCCTCGAACCCGGATCCTCCCATCTCAGCCTCCCGAATGCTGGGATTACAAGCGTGTGCCACCACGCACGGCTCAGATGGGAATTTTTAAAATAGTGGCCACCCGTAGTTGGTAGAGTTTGCCAGTGCAGACCTCGTGGACAGCGATTCCAAGATTTACTACAGCGTCCATTGGTTGCGTTAAAGTTGGGGTGCGTCGGGGGTCAGGGCAGGGCTGAGCTGAGCCTTCTGTCTCCCGAGGCTTCCATCAAACTGTGGACCGGGAAGGGGTCTCGTCTGAGGATTGGGGTGCGCTCCTGAGCCCTGGCGGTTGTGAAGGGTTTGTCTCTTTGCAGCTGTAGGGTCCGGGCCAGCAGGAGAGAGGGGCTCGGACTTCGAGATCATTTCTAGACTCAAAGTCAACTGATTAGGAACCTTAATTACACTTCAGATCTCTCCACCTTCACCATATAATGTAACCTCGTCATAGAGATTGTGGGCCTCAAAAAAACAGAAATGTATTTCTGTGTCATAGTCCTGGAGACAGGACATGCAGTCGGCAGAGCTGGCTCCTTCTGGGACAGCGGGAGAGGGGTCTGCCCCTGCCTCTCCCCTCGGGTGGTCTTCACCTGCACAGCCCCCCATGTGCAGGCCTGTCTCTGCGTGCAAATTTCCCCTCTTCCTACGGACACCGCTTACATGGGTTTGGACCCAATTACATTGATCAAGACTCTCCAAAAAAGGCGACATTCTCTGGTGCTGGAGGACTCCGGAGTATGAATTTAGGGGACCCGGTTCAGTCCAGGACAGTCACAGCTGGCTGGAGAAAAGTCTGTCCTAGCCCGAGCCATACCCGGGAAGGGAAGGTCAGGACTCCTCCTGCAGTGCTCCCGAGGTACCTTGACGGAGTCCTATTTTTGCTCCTGGTCAAGCCTCGGCTGTGTGTCCCTTCCTGGGAGGCCCCTCTGCTCTGGCCGGTGACCTTGGGCGGCTTGTCACTCTTCTCTCTCCGGAACTGCGGTTACAAGCTGAGATCCTCTGCTCTGGGGTTTATTTTGCTGGGTGTCAGGCACGCGTGACTGTGGTCGCATCTCAGAACACTGCAGTGCATCCGAGGGGCCTTGTCCACCCCGGGGCAGGACTGGCGATGGGGGACAGGCCACTGCTCATCCCGGCCGGGCCGCCGCGGGCACCCAGGTGCAGGAAGTGGTTTCTGCAAAAGCAGAACCTGGGGGAATTCTTTCCTCCGAAAGCGGAAAGGAAAGTTCCAGCTCAGCATGTGTCCTGGCCGCTTCTCCTCTCCGCAGGCCCTGTTCACCTTCGCGCTGGGAGAAAAGGCACATTGAAAACTTTGGTTTAAAGCCGGCGTGGTGGCACACACCTGTAATCCTGGAACTTGGGAGACTGAGACATAAGGATCGTAGGTTGTAGGACAGCCTCAGCAAGTAGTGAGACTCTCGTCAACCTAGTGAGACCCTGTTTCCAAATAAAATAAGGCTGGGGGTATAGCTTGGAGGTAGAATGCCCCCAGATTCAATCCCCAGTACTGAAAACAAACAAACAAAACACCATACAGAGTCTTAAGCAGTTGGGCGTGGTGGTACATGCTGGTAATCCCAGTACTTGGGAGGCTGAGACAGGAGGATCACAGGTTCATGGCCAGCCTCAGCTACTTGGTGAGGAAACAGGGTCTTGCTAGGTTTCTGAGAGTCTCTGCCAAGTTGCTGAGGCTGTCCTGGAACCTGCGATCCTTCTGTCTCAGCCATCCCGAGTACAGGGATGGCAGGCGTGTGCCACTGGGCCTGGCAGCTCCCTGCCTTTTACCCTGGAAGGACATCCCGTCCGCTGGCGGTTGTGGGCCAATTGTCCTCCCATCTCCTGAAGGACGTCTTGGTCGTGCCATGTTTTGGCAATTGCGGACTAAGCTGCTATGGGCGTCCGTGTGGCTTTCGAGTGAACGTGAGTTTTCAACTCCTTCGGGTAAGTACCAAAGAGGAAGACCACCGGTCATGCGAGAGTGCTTAGTTTTGTAAGATCCTGCCCAACTGCCTCAGCCTGGGCTTCTGCCCACCTGGCCTCGCCCACTGGGCTGGGCTGGGCTGACTCCGCCCCCAGCTTCAGAGGCAGCCATAGGAGGCAGGTCCAGCCAATGAGAGGACGGCTTCCCTCCAGCCACACTGATTGGCTCATGGGAGGCTTCATGATCCAAACTGGACCAATGGGAGTGTGACTTGGGACTTTGGCTGCCTGGCCTGGTTCAGGGGCCCGCTGCCGGCATGATGGACACCTTCTTCTTCTTAGTTCTGTGGATCCCAAAGTCTACAGCTGGCTGTCAGTCACCTGAGCAGGTGCGCTCCCAGTTTACTGCAGGCTGAGAGTTTCTGTCACTTGCCACCCCAAACTCCTAAGACAAGTGTTTCTACGTGAATTTCTCCTGTATCAACAAGTACGTGCCCATTTTAAAATACAGCAGCCCATCTTGAACATTTTTATTATGGTAAAATTTGCCTCCTTAAAATGTATAGTTAAGCCAGGCATGGTGGCGCATGCTTGTAATCCCAGTACTTGGGAGGCTGAGACAGGAGGATCTGGGTTCTCAGCCAGCCTCAGCTACTTAGTGAGGCCCTCCACAATTTAATGAGACAATGTTTCAAAATAAAGAATAAAAAATAGGACTGGGGGTGTAGCTCAGAGGTAGAATGCCCCTGGGTTCAATTCCCAGTACTGCAAAAAAACCAAACCAAAACAAACAAAATAAAAACCAACCAACAAACAACAACATAGAGTTGCCTGAGTTTTGACAAACACAGCTGTGCAATCGCCACTGTCCCAGCCCAGGTGCTCACCTGGTCCCTGGACACCACACTGAGGCTGATCACACAGCAACGGGCCCACAC
>PVLC010030753.1:0-19275 GCA_004027655.1 Graphiurus murinus
GATGTAAGATTGGAGAAGAGGGTGTTAAGACAATTAATTAAGTAGTTTATTTATTTTATGATAGTGGGGATTGAACTCAGCAGCATTCTACCTCTGAGCTACATCACCAGCCCTTTTTTATTTTTTGTTTTGTTTTGTTTTGTTTTTTGAAACAAAGTCTGACTAGGTTGCTGAAAGTCTCCCTACTTGCTGAGGCTCATCTTGAACCTGTGATCGTCCTGTCTAAACCTCCCAAGTACTGGGATTATAGGCATGCACCACCATGCCTGCCTGCAAGTCAAGACCTTTTGGATTACCATGGAAGGAAATCAATTTCAAACTGACTTTTGCCAAGATCCAATTTTGTGGGTTCATGCAACTTAAAAGCTCTGAGGACCACCTGCATAGAGGCGTGGCTAGATCTGGGATCTCAGTGTCAGTACTCTGTCCTGAGGTTCTGATTCCTCTCTTTGGACTTCATTCAGGAAAGGGCAAGATGGCTGACAGCAGCTCCAGGCTATCCTCTCAGTAACCCCCGTAGCAAACACGATGACTTTTTCCTGATCATCCTATTACTAATAGAGTTAGTTTTAGTTAGCACTGTCCTATCCACAAACTAATCAGGGGCATGAAATCCTCTGACTAGCCATACCTGGGCCACAGGCACACTGGATGGGAGGAATCAGGATGCTCCTTCCAGATAAAGGATACTAGGTAGAAAAAAAAAAAAAAAAAAAAAAAGAAGGATGTCAATACCAGGGTGAGATCAAAGGGACAGTTTATGATAACTAGAGAGTTGTCATGCTCTTCCTGTTTTTCCAGGGACTTCCCTGAGGTGGAGTGAACCAATATTTACATGTACCCTGACCCTTCACTGAAATCCAGCAAGACTTTCAGTACAAGACTAATCATGGACTTCCCCATGGGGAGGTTATTAATGGAAACACCACCTTCTTGTAACCTTGTTTCCCGCTGGCAAGGACTCCTTGAGCTGAGTTATAGGGAGACTCCAGCATGCTGTCAGATTTCACAACAACATTAAGTGGGACTTCCTTTTCATATTTGCCACCTCATTTATTTTGTGTGTCCCCATGTTATTAAGTTTTACTACCCATTAATCATTATATATAACAAAATACAATAAAGTATTCTTAAGAGGAGACTGTAAAGGGTCTGGGCATGGCAGTCACAGCTAAGACATGTCAACAGGAAGCCCGGGGTTGATAGGCAGTGCTGTCCTTCCTGACCACTCATGGACACACAACCATGAGCACCTCCTGCCTCTCAAGTGGACTAGGCTGTGTGTCCGCAGCACTCCCCACTAGGCAGAGGAAGGACCAGGAAAGGTAGTGCTGTGCATTGTGACTGACCACACTAAAAATTCTCTTGAAGAAATCACTTCACAGAAGCCTGAATTGAAGTTATCAAAAGAAAGAAAACAAATACAAAAAGAAGAGAAAGAAGGTATAGTGTTAGAAGTGAGTTCCATTGCTATAAAATATAACAATCTCTCATTAATTTATCTTGTATTCTGCTTCCATATGATACTTTCTAAAAATACCGATATTATCAAACCATTCCTTTGGCGAAAATGTTATGGCTTTCTGTTGTCCCCTGATTTGGATCTCACATTCTTGTCTAGATTGTAAGGCCCTTCATATTTTACGTCATCTTCTCTGTCCACACTTATTCCCAACATTCCCCAGTACAATTATTTTCCCTCACTACTCTCCCTTCTTCCTTGTGTCCCTTCCACTCAGTAGATGTTCTCAACTTCCCCCTTTTGTATCTTGCCTGTCCACCTCCTACTTTTCTAATCTATGTTCAGTCCATCTTCAAACACAAGTCCCATTTCATGCCTGAAGCCATATCCAGGGACTCAGGATCACAGGGTGCATTCTTTTCTCTGGACCTCTATAAGCCTAAACTACTCCAGCCCTTTTCTGTGCTGTAATGTCAGCATTCTTAGTATATTGTTAAAGAGATGCTCATTGTCCAGTGATGCACACGGTCCATGACCTTGCCTGAACTGTATTTTGTTGATGATGTCATGGATTGTCCTGAGGGAGAAGAATACTTTGCCCTGTGAACAAACTGACCAGGTCTGTACTACTATTCCCAGACAGAGTTATTCTTATCAAGTGATTGTAGCTTTTGGTTTCTTTATTTAAAATGTTTGAGTTAGCCGGGTGTGGTGGCGCACGCTTGCTTGTAATGCCAGCATTCAGCATTTGGGAGGCTGAGACTGGAGGATCTGGGTTTGCAGCCAGCCTCAGCTACTAGTGAGGCACTCCGCAACTTAGTGAGACCCTGTTTCAAAATAAAGAATAAAAACTAGGGCTGGGGGTATAGCTCAGAGGTAGAATGCCCCTGAGTTCAATCCCCAGTACCCCCCCCCCAAAAAAAACAAAAATGTTTGAGTTATTAATAAAAGTAAAGGGAATAGGATATGATTTTAAAGTGATGAGGAATCTTAGATTCCCCCACCCCCACAAAAAAAACCCTAAAAAACAAAAGAAGTAGTTTTGAATAAGGAGTGAAAATTATGACCCTGGACCCTGGCCCATGTAACTGCTTTTTTTTTTTTTTTTTGGAACTAGGGATTGAATCCAGCGGCATTTATACCTCTCAGGTATATTCCCAACCCTTTTTAATTTTTGTTTTGAAACAGAACCTCACTAGGTTCCTAAGAGTCTCTCTAAGTTGCTGAGGCGGACCTCTTACTCTCAATCCTCCAGCCTCAGCCTCCCAAGTGCTAGGATTACAGATGTGCCCCACCATGCCCAGCAGAAATCCTCTTGGCATTTTGTTTTGATTTAGAAAATCCTCCTAATGAGTGTAAATTTTGCTCATTAAAAAAAAGACATAATGGTAAGAGATGACACTTACTGATTGTTTACTATGTGTCAGGTATCATGTTCAAAGCTCTGTACCTGATAATCTTCCAACCAGTCTATGGAAGAGGTGCTTTCATTATCTCTGTTCTATACAAGGAAACTGAGGTGCAGAGAAGTACTAGTGTTGCTCAAGTTAGCACAGCGAGTACATGGGTGGGACATGAATCCAAGTGGCCTTGATTCAGAATCGTGTTTGTAATAGTTGTTGCTTTAAACATTACATTATTAGTAGATGATGAAGAAGCAATTAATTAGTAAAGAAAGACGATGGGTCCCATTGGAAATATGACTCCAGAGAAATCAGGAGTCTCTAAAAATGTTACCAGGCAGTAATTCCTTTCTCCATTCTTCCTTCAAGAGAAGGAATTCAAGTGGAAAACGCGAATAGGGGAATATATGAGGTTTATTTGGGAAAATGAGAGCTGGTGAAAAAGGAAGCCCATGATAAAGGGGAGGAAAGAGAATCATAATTTATGATCCATAGAAAAAAGGGCTGGACACTATGGTTTGGAGATTCCTCAGAACACTGGGACTAGATACACCATATGATCCAGCTATACCACTCCTGGGTATCTTTCCAAAGGGATTGAAATCAGAATATTATAGTAAAACATTCATATTTATGTTTATGGCAGCATAATTCATAATAGCCAAATTATGGAACCAACATAGGTATCCATCAGCAGATGGGTGGATTACAAAAATATGGAATATGCACATAATGGAATTCTACTCAGCAATAAAGAAGAACAAAATTATGTCATTTGCAGGAAAATGGATGTACCTGGCAACATTATATTATGTGAGATTCGCTAGTCACAGAAAGTGAAGGGTCCTATGTTTTCTCTCATATGTGGAAGCTAGGGAGTAATGGGGATACCAGAGAGACTTCAGACAATGGAGGAGACACTTCAGTGGAGCCAGGGAGGTGGTCTAGGGGAATGGGGTGGGGGATCAATGAAAGAATCCCTTCTATTGACATTATTTACACATGTGAGAATACCAGTATCACAAATGGGGAAGGCAGAGAGGGGGAAGAAGCAGGAGGAACGTCCGCCGAGTGCTGTGTGCATGTATGTCAGTACCACTGTGAACTACATTATGATGTGAGGCTGTATGCACCAATAAAAGTATAAAAGCAAGAGGATAGGGTTGGAACAAACTGCCTTCTGGAGTGGACTGCGGAATGAAGTTTTCCGTGGTGAGCTTTTTTCATCCTGGAAACCTTTCCTGCTAATGCATATGCATTTGGGGAGGTCACTCTCTCTTTTTGCACAATAGCTTAGTGCATCTGCCCTGTTCTTGCCATGTTGGAAACTTTTCCTGCTGTTGCCTAAGTGAAACCCTGGGGGTGAATGGATGCAATTTGCTAACCATGGTTCTCTCACAGCAGCTAGGCGGGGAGCCCCTGAATTTCCATTCACTAGGGCCTTAACCTTGGCTAGGCAGGTGTTCCTGCATTTCTATATATTACTATTTTCCCTCAGGTCTTGCCCAATCTTACCTACCTGCTCATTTCTATTTAGCTACCTAACAAAAGCAGTTTTATTTCCTAAAATTGAGGACCTCTATTGCCCTCATATAAATCCTTCATGAACTTTAAGGGTCTATTCTACATTCTCTAGTTTAATTACTTTGTGTGTCTTCATCTTGCTCTTTACCTGGATTAGAACATATTTGAGGAAATCAGGTGTTGAATCTTTTATTTCCAAAACATCAAAGAAAGTGGGAAGAATGATACCTCAGGGGTAGTCCAGTGCATCCAAGTAGCTTTGCAAAGTCAGTAGACTGATCTGCCCTTGTCCACACACTCAGGGAACTTAGAAATTGGAAGAGAGTCAAGATGGTTATTGTAATACACACATGAGATGCAGTATGGAGGCAAGTCAAAAAATGCCATCGGAAATTCCCTAAATTTGCTATAAAGTAGATAATACAAATTTGTTGTTCCGAAGAGATAGTGGTTTCTTCAGTCAAAAACCAAAAGCAGTTGGCTTGTGTTTAAGGATGGTGACACATTACTATAGACCGAATGCTTATGTTTCCCAAATTTCATATGTTGAAACTGTACCCCCCAAAATGATGGTATTAGGAGGTGGGGCTTTTGGGAAGATACTGGTGCCCTCATGAATCGGTTAATTTTCTTATAAAAGAGTCTCCAAAGAGTTCCTTTCCCTTCCACTATGTGAAGATACAACAGGAAAATGGTCACCTATAAGACAGGAAAGAGACATTCAACAGACACCCAATGTGCTCATACCTTGATCTTAGACTTCTAAGCTTGTAAAACTATGAAAAATAAATTTCTTTTGTTTGTTAGACACCCAATTTATGGCATTTTGTTATAGCAACCCAAATAGGCTAAGACAGAAATTAGTACTGAGAAGTGGGATGCTCCTATAACCCAGGCCTGAAAATGTAGAAGCAGCTTTGCAACTGGGTAATGAGCAGAGGCTGAAGAGCTTTGAGGTAAATGCTGGAAAAAATCTACATTGCTATGAATGGATCTTTCAGAGTGATACAAGTGAGTACTCAGGGAAAAAAATGAGGGCAGCTATTAAAAAAAAAAAAAAAGCCCCATGTGTCTTAGAGAATACCTAAATAATCCTGAAGAGTGTATTAGTAGAAACATGGGCTAAAAAGGCCATTCTGATGAGGTTTCAAGTGGAAATGAGGAATGAAGATGTTATTGGAAACTAGAGGAAAGGTGACCCTTGATATAAAGTGGCAAAGAACTCAGCTGAGTCCTTTCTATGTTCTGGTGTTTTGTGGGAGGTAGAACTTGCAAGTGGTGAAATTGGGTAGTTAGCAGAAGCTATTTCTAAGCAACATGTTGAAGGTATAGCCTGATTTTTCCTGATCGCTTATAGTAAGATTAAAAAAAAGGATAAATGATTTAAAGATGGAATTCTTAATTTTTTAAAAAAGGAAGCAGAACAGAACCAATGATTTGGGTAATTCTCAGCCTATATATATATTTTTTTTAAAATGAGAAAAGCTGTTCAGGAAAGAACACTAAGGGTGGGATCAAGGGAATGTTTAATAAGAAGATTAGTATCAGTCCGCCACCTCAGAGGAAGCCAGGAGCCACTCTCCAGGATAATGAAAGAATAATGCTGAAGACAGTTCAGAGATTCACAGGACAGGAGCCCTTCTTGCCCCTAAAGGGCCCTGGGGACAGGACAGACCATTTAAAGTGGGTGTGGGGGGACTTTGGGTGCCTGGGGACTCCAGCCCATGACTAGCAGCCAAACACCATGACTGTCTGCTCTCTGTGCTCTAGGGTCAAATTCCTCAGCCATCCTCGCTCCAGTGGGACCCAATGTGGGTGGGCCAGGGTGACCACCCCTCCACAGGACCCAAGCAGCCACCTCTGGCATCGTCCATACAGTGCCATCTCTCCTGGCACTGAGCCAGGCCTGAGCAGAGAGCTGTGGACAAAACCTCAGAAATGGGATTGGTGCTCTTACAAAAGAGACCCTCAAGTGTTCCCTTGCCCTTCTACCATGCGAGGACACAGTGAGAGCAGGAAATAGGCCTTTACCAGGCACCAAATCCCCTTCATCTCAGACTTCTCAGCCTCCAGAACTGTGAGAAGTTCTCTTGTTTATAAGCCACCCAGTCTCTGGTATCTTTGTTATAGCATCTGAAACTAAGACACACGTGAAAAATATGAATCTGAAATACAAGAATCCTGCCCCAGGTGGCAAGATGCTCAGGACATCAGAGGGAACTGTTCATTTCTCCAGACTCGTGCTCCCCCCTGGACACATGCTCACTCTAGGGCACATTCTCACGAATTAGGTTATCTTTCCCCTCCTCCCGCCTTCTTTCTAGCTCTGTCTCACCATGAACATTCAGCTGAATAGGGCTAAGATCAATTGTGTATGATGTGACCTTTTTATAAGAACTTGATAAATTATAATGCAGCACCAATGTTATTTACTGTTACACTGATCTTCCATTCTTTTACCACACATATTCCTGAGCCAAAATATTCTCTGTAAACACTGATAGCTAACTTGATTTTGACTGGACACTTTAACATTAAATTGAAACCTTATTTAAAGTATGCCTATAAATAAATTGTGATTCATGCTAACCTGAAACTAAAAAACTTCATTTTCTACTAGTCCTATGAAGAATTTGGTAGTTAGGAATTTGAGAGATTTTTTTTTTCTTTTCAAGTATAATAATTTAGGTATAAAAACTAAAGAAATATTCAAAAAGTATAAAAAGAATGTTTGACCGTAAAAGATATGTGTGTGTGTGTGTGTGTGTGTGTGTGTGTATTTTTATATTTCTTCATGTGGTACCTTCCAAGATATCAATCATGCTTTGACCTTTTAGTTATGCTAATGTTTTTTAAGAAATGTATTAGAATTCTTCATATTATACTTTGAGTACTGTAGTATACAACCCACATAAGGATATAAATCACTCTCAACAATCAAAAGCAGAAGAAAAGAAAGATACGCTGTTGAAGTAAGACACAAAGAGTAAATGATAAAAGAAAAAAGTGAAGAAAAAAAAATCAGTGAACCAGTCTGTGTTCAGAGGGAAAGCCTGTTACCAAGATCAACAAGGAGGCTCTGGAAGACAAATAAAAGCGTTCTTGGCAGTAGGTAAAAATAAGACTATTTAAAGTGCATGAAAGGTGGAAATGGCAGAAAAGGTTAATATTACAAAGAGAGAAGTGAAGGGAATGACTAGTGTAAAAAGAAAGGCAAAATACAGAGAAGATGAGGGAGTAATTATAGGTAGGGTAGAAATGATGAAATCCTTGAAAGTGACACAAAAGAGCCTAAGGGTTATGTTAACAAAGAACAGGAAGCCATATGAGGACTTCAGGAAGGGAGGCAGCACTCAACCTCCCAGCCCTGAAAGAAAGGGACATCCAAGTACTGTAAATACCTTTTACATGTGTATTTCTTTATTCCTACCTTCAGTATAGATTTAGTGCAACTATGTGCTTGGGATACAAAAATCAATAAGGCTAGGAAAAAATGTCTTAATAGATCCTAATTCATGGGTAGAAAAGTTTGCCACCAAAGTCAGCTTATTTGACCCTCACATGAGTCCTCCCCATCTACTTTAATAATAAGGGGGTGTTTTGTTTGAAGTAGCCACAATTCCCATCCAGAGACCAAGACTAATTAGCTAAATTTTCAGTGTTATTATTTTGAATGCAATTTTTTTGTTTGCTTGCTTCAAATCAAGCAGAGTATTCCTAAATCAGAAAAAAATGAAAACAAAAGATTAAAACAAACCAGTCTAATGGAAATGGGATTATATTGAGTTTTTCATTTACCTTAATAGATACACTTGTGTATTTTCTTAGAAGTTTACCCCTAGCCAGGCATGGTGATGTGCACCTGTAACCTCAGTACTTGGGAGGCTGATACTGGAAGATTGCAGATTCACGGCCAGCGAGGCTCTCTGCAACTTAGTGAGACCCAGTTTCAAAATAAAATAGGGCTGATGGTATAGCTTAGAGGTAGAATGCCCTTGGTTCAATCCCAGTACCACACATACACACAAAAAATTTTACTACCTATGTTGAATTTTCTTATCTGAAAAATAGATAAGAAAGAGTGTCATGGAAATATTTTTAGCACAATAAATTTGACTATATTTTACACTTGTTGGGCATAATTTGAGTCCAGGAAATAAAACTAAACATGACCTAAGATTATGACTTGCAATTTATGAAAGAAGAAACTTTTAGTAAAGAAAATTCAAGTGTGTACCAATCTTTGGCAAACACTGAAGACACTTGGAGGGTCTTGCCTATACTTACAATCAAAGAATTTATTGGTTCACATAATATCCCATATTTTCTCTGGATATTTTCACTTTAAAATAGACAGTATTTGGATACAGAGTAGAGGAGATTATGCAAATGTATGCATCGTAATGAGAAGTTCATTATTGAACATTTTGACATGAATTTCAGGAAATGATAAAAGACTTGGATTTACGAGACTTAAAAGAAAAAAAAAATCTGCTCTTGGAGAACTTGGAAATTGCCAGTAAAAGAAGTGAGACCCAAATGACAGCAGATAATGTAAAGCCAGCTTGCATTATGCCCTATGGTAATGAATAGGGAACAGGGCACTGTGATAAGCTTGGAATGATGATCAATATTTGGAAGACTGAGATAGGCAAGAAGGTAATTAGGCCCATTATGGACACAGTTAGCACAGATAACATAATTTGGGAAATTATACATTTGGATATTATGGAGAATTTTTTTCAAGGCTAATGGATCGGCAATGGTATCTATTAAAGCACATAAGACATTTTGCCTCTAGGGGATCTACTAAAAAAAAATCAAATACAGAAAATTTTCAGTAAGTGTAATCTAAAATGAAAAGACAAAGTGGGATGTGTTGGAAAATAAAGTGGTGTTGTGACTTCCTACTTAGAATTTATAATAATTTTTCATTCAAAGAGTTTTAAGGCTATTAATTTCACATCACAACTCCCCATGAAGCAAGTAAAGCCTTTCTATTGTGTTTGCCTGAGTTCAGGGCTCATAATAAGGCAAGGCCAAATTGGTAATGAAAGCAAGCTATCTTGACAAATTTTGGTCCCTCTCAGATTTCATGCTGTGACCTCTGGATATCATTACAATAATTTTGATTCCTAATTTACTACTGGGCACAATCCCTTTATTTTAGAAGGGACTCTAAATTAATTTTTCACTGAGCACCTTGAGGGCCATTGGTATTATTGAAATATGAAAATTAATATATTATTTAGTGTTAACCTGAACATATATGTATATGAAAGCTAACATACACACACACATACACACACACACATACACACACACACACACACACACACACATATTTGTTAATTATAAAACTCTAGCTGGTAAGATGTTGACATGCTGAAAGTGATTATCTCCCCCCAAATAATTCCTTATTTTTTAATAAGGGTGTATTGGAAGCAATTTCATCAATAATGGAAGATCCAATTACTGGTCTTCTGGATTAAGGCATTCTTTTATTGCGAGATTTTAATGCTAGAGTGGGAAATTCAAACATTGCCAATGAAATCTCAGACTAATTAAATGATTATAGCCTAAGGGGAAGGGCAACCAAGACTCCACTATTAATCTTACCAAGCATATCTTCTATATATGTTGAACAGATGAATATATATACACTTATTTCAAGAGAAAAAATGTAAGAAGTTGTTTTCAAAAAGATCAGCTCAATTTCTGAATAAAAAAAGGAAGGATAGTCTTTCATTGTAACATGCTTTTTAGCTTTTTGTGGAAGGTATGGTCATATTTAAGAATGCAGTGGTAGATTGAACTAAATCAGTTGCACTAGGTCTATATTCAAATGTTTAGAGATAGAGATAGATCAGAAGTAACAGTGATAATAATTATCACCAGTGCTTGATGAGTACTCACTGTGTGCCAGACACTTCTGTGCTTGTCTTTTCCTCATTTTGCAGATAAGGAAACTGAGGCACAGAAAGTTAATAACTCAGATGGTAATTACCAAAGCAGCGAGTGTTTGAAAATCCTATAGCCTCTCCATTTAATCGTTCACTGTTAACTACTAGTTTCAAGACAGTTCTATTCTCTATTATCCTAATCACCTGTCTGTAGGGAGCCAGCAGCAGCTCTTAAATGTAGGGAAGGCACAAAAATCTAAGACAGAGGCCCACATTCAAATGTCCTCTAGGAAGGACTTTTATTCCGTGGCATGTTGAAATGGGGCTTCCTACCTAGAAGGCTGGGACAGCAGTTTCTCCTTGTTTTAAGATTGTGGTTCTGGAACCTCCACCTAGGTAGCAGAACTCCTATAAATCTTTAGTCTTGGGGTGCATATATATTCTTTTAAATATGCTTTTATTGGCGCATTGTAATCATACATCATAGTGAGGTTCAGAATGATGGAGCCCTGCATGCACCCAGTACACGGTGTGTATCCCTCCTGATCACACCCTACTCCCTCTCCCGCCCTGTACATGTTGCTGAGAATGGTGTTGATAATTTTGTATGTGTACATAGCTCTTTTTGAATTGCAGATCTATTCTTATACTTTATTTTTCTGGAAGGAGGGCAGTAGTGAATATGTGTGAGGACAATTAGGTCTAAAAGACTTGACCCTGAATTTTCCCTCCACACTCTATATGGGGAAGGCTTCAGAGATCAAGTCAGGCCAGTCCTTCATTCGGAAACAGATTGAATTTTGGAAAGAGCTCTAACATCTTTATAAAACATATATTTCAGCAGTATCTCTTTATGTGGCCTTAATTTAGGGGAAATTTGGCATGTGACATTAAGGCTATTTTCATTATATCATCTTGCGAATGATTTGTATCACCAAGTAAGAACCTTCTTTTAGGGCCCTAGATAGTTGTTTCATCATTTTTTTTTTCATAAAATTCATGTATGTCAAGTTCGATTTTGTGAAGGAGAAGGTTAAGTTCATCTAGATCTTACAGAATATGGCTACTGGATATAAGAGTTATAGATTTGTTTGTTTTATAAAACTTTGCTGTTAAATTTGGGGAGGAAATATATTTCTTATCATTTGCCACTAACCTGAGCTGGCCTGGAAATCATTGCACAGTCATATTCAGATTATCTCTGTAAATACTCAAAATAGGACAAGCAAATGATTTAATTTGGACATGGTCCATCCCATGCCAAATAGCATGTGATATTTATAGATCACCCTTCCAGACAATTGCTTATTATTAGTCACAGCCAACATCATACCAGCTACACATGAAAATGTCAAATCATCTTTAGTTTGGGGTAACTTCAATGGGATCGAATGACTGAGGTTTTGATTTTGATAAGTTACTCACTTTTTAATATTCCTTCAAGGAGACCTCTACTTTTAGAGGGATCCTAGAAAAAAAGTAGGATTTGTGTAAATGGTGAGACTAGAAATAGAAAGTAAATCTTCTCATTCTAAAAGCTGTAAAATTCCCTATGCATTTTCAACCTAAACCAAAACTGGTGAGAGTAAGAGTAGGAAAGAGGGATTGAATGTGACAATTTCTTATACTCCACACAATCTTTGCATGATGAGGTACTTTTTCCAAGTCTTTTGTTGGAATTTAATTTGTGCCTATCAATTGACATAATAATCCCTCCAACAGCTGATTACTTTGACCTCCTGCAAAGCCATGAGACACATAAGAACACTGGTGAATAAGAATCCTGGTGAAGGTTCCTGTCACAGTGCCCTTTCACTTGGAGATCGAGTTAAATCTGTTTACCATACCTATAAGTCCTTATAACCATCCTTATTTGGCGGTCTCCCCTCTAATGTCAGTCTTTCTTCCACTATGACTTCCTGTTTATTCCCAGCAATAAATAGACATTTTTTCCAAGTCTGAAAATCCCTGAGTCCAAATTTATAACCTAGGACTTAATTTCCCTTTTTGCTATGCACTAGGTTGTGATATTGCCCAACATCAGTTGGCACTTCTAATTTGGTACTTCTATTTATATAAAGTGAATTAATTACCAGCTCAATTAATCCTGCAAAATTCATGACTCCTTAATGTTCAGTTTGCTTAGAATGAGTCACTGTATTTACTCCTCAGACATGACTTCTTGCTGGGCTTTAGGTGAGCTTCTTTTAGATAGCGTGCCTTATATCTTACAAGATTTATTCACTTTCAAGTTTCTTGGAATGTATTGCTCAAGGTTGATGTGAATGCTTACAGTTTGGGCTCTGATATAGTCTCCTGAATGGCAATTAATAAATAAAAGATGATTACTGTTCTTGACAGAGGATCTTGGCTTTCTCGACTACCTTTCTTTGTGCTTTTGCCAAACTTCATGTCAGACATCCCTAAGGGGTGATGGTATAAAATATTTTCTGTAAACTCCAAAGCTATTACTGTAGCTTCTATACCCACAAATTTCTATGTTGCTTTTTGTTTTCTTGTCAAAAATGATCTTATTCAATTTCTGTTTCTTCAACTCACCTTCTTTTCTGTGAATATCAGAAACACACCTTTTCAGGATTTATGAGCAACATTTCCTCAGTATTTATGCTTGCAAGTAACACCTGATATGTAGCCCTGAAATTTCTTGTATTTTTCTGATGCTTCGTATCATCTCTGTGACTTTTGTTGAATGTACATTGTCATAAACATAGCATTTATTGTCATCACATGTACTGTTCAAGTACAAAGTTGCCTCCTAGAAATTAATGATGAAACCTTAACGCAGTATCCAGTTTTTGCAGTTTGCTGGCTTGACCAGGCTCCAGGGCTAACCTGGACTAATGTTCTTATTTTAGACATGAGGAAAATGTAGGTCAGTTTAAGCAGCTTGACCATAATAGAAAGCAGAGACTGAATCCATCTTTAGACAGTAGATGGTACAGAACAGAATGGCTGGAGTTAGGCTGCCCCTGGTGAGTTCCTGGTTGGGATTAAGCCTGTAACTTAAGCAAGTTATTTCAGTTTTCTCATCCGTGAAGTGCTAACAGTTGTGCTACTAGTAAGATCAAAGTAAGTTAGTGTAATAAAGCCTGAGATACTGCTTGATGTGGACAAAATACTCTATGCATTGTAAGCTATTAGTATTTCTGTCATGATTTTGACCGTTTTCAACATACTTCAGAACAGACAGAAGAGTGTGTATTGCTACTTCACTTTGTGTGGCTGTGTATACGCATGAGGCCTTCATTGTGCTTCTTTTATATTCCTCATGTTACCTGATATGGGCAACTACTAGTAGTGTTCTTGGTGGTGATGGTAATAGAAACCAACATAGCAATGGTAATAATGAGGGGTGGTGCTGCTTATGGAGCCTTACAATGTGCTGGGCATTGAAGCAGGTGCTTTAAGTACAAAATCCTTCACATGTGCTCAATCTATAACTATTGAAAAACTGCACAGCAGTTTATCTCCAGGAACACAAGTGTGCCCTGTTGATGACAGTAATCTCCCTCATAACTAGAGGGGAACATAAGCTTTGGCCCTGGTGGAATAGCTTTGAATGTAAAAACAAGAGCCTTTATGGGATGCCTTCCATCTTCAAAATAATCCTTGTGCTGCTAATGTTTACAGTGGGTAATCTCATTATTGGTAATTGCGAGATTGGCTTGGGGTGGGAATAGAGGTCAAGGAATGGAGCGGAAGGAAGCAGGTACAGGGACAACAAACCATGCAAATGAAAAACAGTATATATCAGATAACAGATTATTAAAACTCACTTGTGACTTTTCTGTTTGGTAATTTTATATTATATTAAAAACTGCCTCTTTTCCAGATCCCAAATAGAAACACATTCAGAACAATAGCATGGACATTGAAAAGCTGTTTTCTTTATTGTTTTGCTTTATTTACAGGCTAAATCAATTGCATTCATCAGACATTAATAGCCACTAGAGTAAGGGAAAGTATTTAATCACAAAAATCACAATCACTGATGTTCCTAAATTTCCAGACACAATTTCTTCCCTACTAATCATATAAAGACCATGGTAATAATAAAAGGTACAATGTGTGGGAGTGCAAAGGATGGGTACTGAGAGAGAAGCACTCATTAGGTTAGGTGCTCTGTGTGTGTCTGTCAGTGTATATGTGCATGTGTGTGTTGTGTGTATGTGAGCGTACCCTCATAGACATAATCTCTATAGAGAGCAACAATCTTTCAAATTCACATATGTGTGTGCATGTATGTGCATATATACATCTGTATATAGATTTCCACATACATTTAAATATTCTCATCTTAAATACCACAATTTTAGAAAAAAGAAACTGAGGCTCAGAGAAGTCAAACCACTCATTTGAGGTCACAAAAAGTAGCAAATCTGGAATTTACTCCCTATCCCCTACTCACTTAAAACCCCATTTTTGAAGATATCCAAACAAATAATCTTGGGACAACAAGTGTTTCCATCATACCACACACGGCATCATTCCGGGAAGAGTGACCTCTTGCCCTTTCTTTTCCAGAATCGCCAAGCAAAGATTTTGGTCCAACTTTGGGTTTGAAAAAGTCCAGTTCCTTGGAGAGTCTGCAGACCGCAGTGGCCGAAGTCAGGAAGAATGAGCTTCCCTTTCACAGGCCCCGGCCACACATGGTTCGAGGCCGAGGCTGCAACGAGAGCTTCAGAGCCGCCATTGACAAATCTTACGATGGACCTGAAGAATTAGAAGCTGGTAGGGCAGCATGCCTCCTTAAGTGGTTTCTTCCCCTCATTATCATCTGCGAATCATAGGCAAGAGTGTGTACTTAACTACAGAGAGAAATGATTTAAAGATCACAATTATATTTTTGATATTAGAAGTAATTCATTTTCCTGATATGTTTTGCCCTTTGGCTTAACGAACATGGAATTGGAGAACGTGATATGCAATTTATTTTACAGTGCGAACACTCAAGAAATGTTCTCCTTCATTTTCCTACAAGGACCAACTGTCATTTACCCGGAGGGTAGGAGCACTAAGTATGCATTGCTTGACATTCTTATTTGAGTCATTAAAAGCAGCATCAACCGGAGGACTGGCTGCATTAATAGGGAAGAAGCAGGCGGGTTATATTTGTACTCAAAAACCTCTCCTGCAAAGAAATGCTTCCTGTTTGTTTCCCAGCATGGGGGCTTTCTGAGCTGATCAAGGTTAACAAGCCAGCTTTCAGAAAGATTAGTGTTTTAGCACTTTTCAAGCCCTTCATAGGACCAGCTAAACAACCAATGGACCCTAGTGTTCAGCCTGCTTGAAGTAACCAGATTGGGGAATCTGCCTTCAAATGTACAAGTGCCCACTCAGAAGGGTAGAATTCCAGCACTTCTATTTATTCTTCTATATTTTGCATTTGGACTTCTCTTTATGTACTAGCAGTAAGTTCCCCTGACCATGTATATTGATTTTTTTTTTTCCCCTCTGTACAGACGGTCTGTCTGATAAGAGTTCTCACTCTGGCCAAGGAGCTCTGAATTGTGAATCTGCCCCTCAGGGGCACTCTGAGCTAGAGGACATGGAAAACAAAGCCAGGAAGATAAAGAAAGCAAAAGAGAAGGAGAAGAAAAAGGAGAAGGGCAAGTCAAAAGTCAAGGAGAAAAAGCGGAAAGAAGAAAATGAAGACCCAGAAAGGAAAATAAAGAGAAAGGGATTCGGTGCCATGCTGAGGTATGGGCCTGCTTTGCAGGCAGTGTTGGTTTTGTTTCTCCTGGTAAAATCACTCCTTTTTTGTGTACTCAGAAAAAAAGCACAAACTTTCCTTTATCTTTGGCTAAATGCGTACAAATTGAAATTGCAAACATCTAAATGCATAAACTGCATTTATAAATGCATAAAAATCAAACCCGCGAATGTGTTACTTTTCTGTAGAGGCAGAAGGAGCCTTATGGGCAGCTCCCAAAGCTCCCAGTGATAACAGGAAACTGTCATAAGTCTATTGTTGAAGAAAGGTCAACCCTTAGTAGAACACAGGCAATGCTGCAGTCCTTTGTCCCAGAGTGTCCCTGTGTGTCCATCTGCACAGGAAGGCAAGAAGCGAAGAGTCCTTGGCTGTCACCTGTAGAACATGTCCTTTGAAATAGAGAAGTCAGGGTCGATGGAGCTCATCCTGGTGTGACTGTAGGTGTTCAAATGGCTGGGTGTCTGGGGGCAGTAGATACCACCTTATACACCTTATAGAGGCAGTGTGATACCATGGAAATGTCACTAGGATTGGGTCTGCATGACCTGGGCTGAACCAGGACCCTGCAGACCCACATTGCTTTACTTCTTTGAGTCTTACCTTCTTCACTTTCCAAAGAAAGCCACGTGCCTGCCCCACTGACCCAGTGGGCTTGTGAGATAGAATCCTCCTATGCAGTTTGTTTCATCAGTTAGGCAGGGCTAAGAAGACCATAGCAAATACCTTCATTTCTTCTCCTACAGATTTTCTTCACAGCATGCTCTGTGGGGCTGTCTTTTCCACGTTTTCATACCTCAGCTTTCTGACTGATAGCTTCAGGGCCACTTTTGGGCAATAAAACAATGTCTTTGTCAGGGACTTAACCTCCCACCTCTCTGTCCCTCAGACTTTTCAACCCCAAGGGGAGCCCTACAGTGTTCTGAGAGGTAGGATTCCACCTGTTCCTGCTTCATAGTCTCTGGAACCAGGAGAAGGAAAAAGACAGTATTACATAGGAGGGAGTTTTGCGTCACTTTTATATCTGGTATAAAACATCTGGCTATCCATGACCCTTTATGGACCACTTCTGAGGATTGTTCAGGAAGCTTTTTACTATACCAATTGCTGATGTAAGAAATTTGTTTCTCCTCTGATTTTCTAAGGGCCTCTTACCCTTAGCGTCTGGCCTCAGATGGCACATCCTTGGATTCTTCTAACCCCAGCTGGTAGACTTCTTGTACAGTGGCAGTTGGAGATGGCTAACTAACCTAATTGCAGTAGCATCTGCCTGGCCCCAGATGCTGCCCTCCACAGGATGCCGGTACGGCTCATCCCACAGCTCTCCTTTCTCCTCACCCTACCTCATGGTGTTCCAACCAGCCTCATATCTTCAGACTTCTCCAGAGCAAGTCCAGCTCCAGTGTGGGGCCTCCATACCTAAAGATACATGGCAGCCTCTCCCAAGAATGCTCTCAGGCCTGTGGGAAGGCCAGTACATTTTTGCAAGTCACAAAGTAAGCAAGTAGGAAGTAGGGTGACAGTCTCCTTTCACATAATTACTCCAAGTTCGCTGAGGGATTTTTTTTGTAGCCCCCTTCACTTATTTTACTGGAGGTGAAAGGTAGTAGTACCCCCCTTTCATTGCTTTCTTTACTCCTTTAGTTTCCCATTAAAACCATCTCTATGTTTCTCTTTCATGGACTGAAGGTGAATGATGGGATATGATGGTTGGTAAGCCAGATTGGCTACCTTGTATAAAACCCTCATCTGGGTTGAGGTTGCCTGAGCAGACCTGATATCTTAGTAGCCATCTGACTGTAAAAGAACAAAATTTTAGCAAACTGGGTTTTAAAGACCAAATTGGTGTGCATGTATGTCATTGTCAACATGATTTACCTTATGATGCAAGACTATAATACACCAATAAAAGCACATTTAAAAAAAAGGACCAAATTGGTTCTTATTACTAATTCATGAATACTGAGCCTTGTGGAGGAGTGGGCTTAACAAGAGGAAATGGCTGAAGAAAACAGAAAGAAGGATCTAAAAGTAGACTGGTTACTTCAAAATTATTTTCCTCATAAGGTTAGAGCAGAGGGGACTTCCTCATCACACCTGCTCAGGGTGACTGACCTATTTTGATTGGTTGCTATGAATCGTCTGGGTTTTTTTGTTTTGTTTTGATTTGCTTATCTCGTTTTGTTGTTTGAAAACTGGCCCATTTTGAGTTCTGTTTCATAATTTTGTTACCTACCTCTTAATGGCCTCATGCAAGAGCTCAGTCCAAAACAATGGCCTCCATTTATTTAACATGACCTAACGGGGCAAATTATTTAACCTCAGTGTGTCAGTTTCCTCATCTGAAAAATGGGAATATAATGCCCATATAATACCGTTGCTATGAGAATTATATATGTTTAATTATATATAACATACTTAGAACTATGCTTGGCAAGTAGTATACATTCAATCGTAAACGCAACAATGGTCTCCTAAAGATGTCCGTGTCCTAAACCCCAGTACCTCTGTGTGTATCGTTTTGCATAGCAAAGAGAATTAAGGTTACACATGGAATTATGGTTGCTGATCAACTCACTTTAAGATAAGGAGATTTTTCCTAGATTTCCTCAGTGGGCCCAAAGTAACCACAAAGTACCTTTAAAGTGGTCTCAGGAAGTAAGGTACACAGAAATTCAGTGCTATTGGCTTTGAAGATGGAAGGAGAGGACCACAAACCAAGCAAGGTAGGCCCCCTCTAGGAGCTACAAAGGGCAAAGGAATGTCTTCTCTCTGACCAATCCTTTAATTTTAGCCTATTTGTGTTGTTCAAACTACTAAGTTTACAGTAATTTTTTTACAGTGTCAATAGAAAACTGATATAGTTATCACCATCATAATTATCATTATTGCTTTTATAACATCATAGCAATTTATAAGTAAGTCTCCTTTTTAAGGCATTTAAAGAAAAAACTATGAAACTGATTTAACTAGAATAGTTCATAAATTTAAAAAATGGTTAGAAATTCACATATCCTATTTCCTAGAATTTTGCTAAATTAAACCCTGTTTAGATTTTATTTTACATGATTTGATTTGGCAGGTTCATACTCCATTGTCCACAATACAATGCCAGCTCTTCCTTTTTGTTGTCTCGTAAATACTGTATTTTTATATAATAAAAACCACAGGTCTTGGATCCTTCAGACATCTCGCACTTTGGGTTTGTTTCCTTCCTCTATTTTAGCAAAATTAAGATCTGTAAGGTGGTGT
>PVLC010030754.1:0-19269 GCA_004027655.1 Graphiurus murinus
CACGCTTGTAATCCCAGCATTCGGGAGGCTGAGACCGGAGGATCCGGGTTCGCGGCCAGCCTCAGCTACCTAGTGAGGCACTCCGCAACTTAGTGAGACTCGGTTTCAAAATAAAGAATAAAAAATAGGGCTGGGGGTATACCTCGGAGGTAGAATGCCTCTGAGTTCAATCCCCAGTACCGCAAAAAAAAAAAAAAAATTGAAGCTAATTTTTGAATAAAACCATCCTTAAATCCACAGATGTTTTAAACTAAAAAAATATGAAAGAGGAAAGTGTAGGAATCTTAATTGAGCTACAGGACTCCAGCAAGATACCAGTGACATTCATGCTTTTGGTGCACACAACACAGTACCAACAAAAAGATACAACTTAAATTACCTACCTAATTCTTTCCTCCACTGGGCTTTTTTTGCTTCTAACAAACTTCTATCACGTTCTCTTTCCCCTAGAGTACTGAATATGTCACCTGGTTTCCATTCATTCTCTCTAAGGTAAAATACATACACACAGAAACATTATTATATGTTTCTATGTTACTGACTCCATTAAAACATAAAGCAATAAACTTTTAAATAGCTCTCAGTTTTCAGAGTATTTCGCATGCAAATAAAGGAAAAGCAAAACCATTATTTTCCCAGATGAGCCCCACAATAGCAGATATGAGTTACATACATGGTAATTTTCTGTTCATACTGTTTAGATGCTTCCTGACTTTTATTTAAAACAGATTTACTTTCATCTGGGATGGAAGAATCAGCCTCAGTTTTTCGGAGTAAACCCATAACATTCTCATCCTTTGGCCAATTAGGAATATTGTTTAAATGCAGACTATCTTCACCTAAGAAGTAAAACATATATTTAAAAATTAACATTAAATTATATCTAGCACAATATCTCATCTTAGCATACTGCTATACAGTTTTTTAAAAGTCTTATATGTTACCTAATTTAACTCTCACAATAATCACTGAAGTAGTTGTCAAAAAAAAAAAGAAGCTGAGGCCCAGAGATTAAATGGTTTACTCATGGCTAGAACCCTACAGCTGCTTGTATCAAATAAGAAAGAAAACAAGTCTCCATTTACTCTTGCCAACATGCTTTTACAAAAAAATAAATAACACATATCACAACCTAAAGGGGAATAAGTACAAATAGTTTAGTTAAATTCATTATTTTGGCCTTATTTTTCTCATTTAGCTGTAAAATCAGTGGAAAAAAAAAATCATGACTAGTGTCTCTATGCCCCAGATCTAGCTAAACCAATTATTTCATAGAGTACTCATATGTTGGTTTAAAAATTGCTAAAGGCAGCTAGGGGTTGTGGTACACACTTGTAATCCCAGTACTTAAAAGGCTCGGACTAGGAGGATTGCAGGTTTGAGGACAGCCTCTGCAAGTCAGCAAGACTCTCAGCAACCTTAGCAAGACCCTGTTTCAAAATAAAAAATTAAAAGTTGTGGGGATGTAGTTCAAAGGTAGAATACCCCTGGGTTCAATCTCTAGTAACACACACACACAAATTGTTCAAAGTCCTCCTGAATGTTCCAGTTTTCCCAGTGAAGAGAAAGCACATCTACTATGCAAGTTATTACATGATTTGTTGATATTATCTCTCAAATGCCTAATAAGTTGTTACTTTTCTCTGAGCTAGAATTCCAACCTTAAAGATAAGTCAAGCTTCCTCATTTTCCTAAGTATAATCTAGATCAAAGAGAAGGTAAATGACTACATTGTGAATGTTTTGGGATTGGATAGGAGTTACCTGGCTCCCAAATTAGTTGTGGGGCATTCTCTGTGGAGACTATTTTTATTTTTTTAGTGATCATTTAATAAAATTTTAATGATATTTCACCTACCTTCATTCACAATTCCTTAGCTCAAAGCTGAAAGCAGAAAGTTTAAAAAATGTAACACAATGCCCTGACTTGTATTTGTTTTGTGGTACTGAGGATTGAACCTGGAGGCATTCTACCTTCAAGCTACCCCCTCAGCCCGATTTTATTTATTTGGAGTAGGGTCTCACTAGGTTGATGAGTCTCATTACTTGCTGAGGCTGTCCTCAAATCTACAATCCTCCTGTTTCAACCTCCCAAGTACTAGGATTACAAGGATACACCACCATGCCTGGCAAGGCCCTGACTTGTAAAACAGAAAGCATGAAACACTCTACCGTTCCTTCTGTGAATAAGTCTGCCTAACATTGTTTTAAAAACAATACTGCCAATCCTTAGTGTGAATTGAGGGATAGGAAGAGTAAATATAGGGCCCAGGAAGCAATGTTTTTCAGCAATTCAAGTCAAACCTTCAGTGTTTTTCAGCAACTCAAGTCAATCAAGTTCCCTAATTTTCACTAGAAATACTATAAGAGGGTATTTTTAAAAACAGGTTCATATAATTATTTTAAATACAAGTAAAGCCTCCAAAATGTGTACCCAAGTTTTTTGTACTACCATGTTTTCTGGAGTCCATAGAAACCAAGTTTAAGGCATACGAGTATCTTGAGAATTAACATTAAAGTATGGCATGTCATAATCATATAATCAATTTTGCACATTAGAAAAAGTCATCTAAAAGAATAATTATTTTTAAAGTCTATTACATGTTAAATTAGAATTTAAGAGGCACAGTTATATAAAAACTAATGAATCTGAAAGTTTAAAGCACTGTTACTAAAGCATTTTTTACTGAGAAAATCAACAAAACTTAAGAAAAATCTTACTTGCTTCCTCCTCCTTTCCATTCTCAGCCAGGGAAATAGATCCGTTTCCTTGGTTTACAGTCATCAAAATCTGTCGAAGTTGGTCTTGTGTTAGACACACCAAACTGCTCTTTGTGTTTTCAGCTGTGACGGTTTTTTTGTGAGGCTTCTGTTTATCTATTAGAGATAAATTTATGCTGTTTCTAGTCTTCTGTATGTTAGGGGTTGCAGGTGAAATCTCTTTTTGAGTATGAAGACAGTCTTTATCTGCATACTGCTTACATAAATCCTTAGTGGGTAAAAGTGTCATTCTATTTTTTTCACCTCTTGCCTGTGAAGCTTCTGAACCAATTGTCTTCTTTTGCATAAGTTTTTCACTCCCAATACAAGTATTTTGTGATTTTAGAGTATATCCCGTTTGTTTTGTTCTTAAAGGGCATTTTGAAATCTTGGTCTTATTTCCCATCTGTTAAAACACCAGAAGCTTCTTCTTTATAATGGTTCATTAAAAAATCAACAATTACCTTTATTTACATAATCTGTGATACATCATGAGTTCTCTAAACTTTGTTCATTTTGCTATCTCATTAGATAATAAAGCTATAAGGAATTAAGTTTTAAGTGTGCAAATCTTTCTTTGAAATTTTCATCAATAACTAGAAATTACTGCTTTACTTCTAGATAATGAAGAACACAAGTGAACTTTTATCATATTTGTTATAGGACATCTCCATTCTAATCTAGCTTTGGATTTTGTTATTGAAGTATGCCACCTACACCACTTCTTTTCTTTACATGCATCTATAGACCATATATGTTAGTCCATATTCCTTGACTATCTTAACTCGGTTACTTTCTCTCTAATTTAATTAACTCCTATCTTAATTAGTGGTGCTTTCATATCCACATAGATCATTCTTCCAACATGCTGGCCTTTCATTTCTTCAAACTCTGTTCTTCCTACACTATTGTTCTCCATGCTACCACAATTACTTATTCTCATAGTGACATCTTACAACTACAACCTCTCCATAATCTCAATTTCAAGCACTGGATAAAAACCACCATTTCCTATTTTCTTTAACTTTTTGCCTTCCATATCCCAACTCCAAATATTCTTTAACTATACTGGGATATATAATCTGTCAGTCCTACCACCTCCTTCTTTCTCTCATTTCCCTTCCTAACTTTATTTTTTTTTAGTACTGGAGATTGAACCCAGGAGTGTTCTACCACTGAGCTATACCCACAACCCTTTTTATTCTGAATCAGGGTCTCACTAAGTTGCTGAGGCTGGCTTCAAATCTGTACTCCTCCTACCTCATCCTCTCAAGTACTGGGATTATAGGAGTGCGTCACCATGCCTGGTCTTCCTAACTATCTTAAATTCCACAATCAACCCAAATCATCTCTCTCTTCCATTCTCTATATTTTGCTCTGGCATGCACATTTAGAAAATCCCAACTCTGGCAAAATCTGATCCTTCATCTACTCTGTAACTGCATCCATGAAGAAAAACAACACAGCCATGCTAACTAGTTTCACCCTGACATCAAATGGGCTTTCAATGCTACTAGAGAGTCAAATGTTTTCCAAATTAATTTACTTCCTCACTTTTTTAGTAATTATTTGAACCTAACATTTTCTCTCCTGTCCTTATTCTCAAGGTGAAGACTTTGTCTAATATTTCATTGAAAATCATACAGAAAGCCGGGCATGGTGGCGCACGCTTGTAATCCCAGCATTCGGGAGGCTGAGACCAGAGGATCCGGGTTCGCGGCCAGCCTCAGCTACCTAGTGAGACCCTCCGCAACTTAGTGAGACTCGGTTTCAAAATAAAGAATAAAAAATAGGGCTGGGGGTGTAGCTCGGCGGTAGAATGCCCCTGGGTTCAATCCCTAGTACCGCAAAAAAAAAAAAAAAAAAAAAAAATCATACAGAAAAGTATTCAAAAGAAAATTGCAAGTTTCTATCATCAAATTTGTACCAGTATCTGTACCTACACAAACTACTTGCTCTATTACTTGTACACAATCCATAGCCCTCTCTCCTCAAGGATCTCTTTCTTTCTAGCAATTTTTTTTTCCTTCCCTCCTCCTTCTTGTGGTGCTGGGCACTGAACCCAGGCACTTTCTACAGGAGACACACCCACAGCCCTATTTTATTTATATTTATTATTATTGTTGTTGTTTTAATTATTATTATTTATTATTTATTTTTTTTGTAGGGACATTCTACCTCTGAGCTCCACCTCAACTCAATTTTTTATTCTGAAACAGGGTCTCACTAAGTTGCAGAAGACCTCACAGTTGCTAAGGCTGGCTGTGAACCTGTGGTCCTCCTGTTTCAGCTTCCCAAGTACTGGGATTACAAGTGTGCACCACTATGCCCAGCTTATTTTTTATTTTGAAACAAGGTCTTGCTATGTTGGTGAGAGCCTGGCTGAGTTGCTGAGACTGGCTTTGAACTTTCGATCTTCCTGGCTTAGGCTCCCAAGTACTGGGATAATTGGCATGCACCACCAAGCCTGGCTTCTCTTTAGCAATTCTTTTACTATCTCCTAAATCATCAATTTTTTCTTTTCTGCTGCATCCAAACAGTCTGCATCCAACTGTGCTATTATTTTGCTGTCTTAAAAAATTCTTGTCAGGAAAAATGGCACATATCTGTAATTCCAGCTACTCAGAAGGCTGAGGCTAGCTGGGCATGGTGGTACACGCCTGTAATCCCAGTACTGGGAGGCTGAGACCAGAGGATCTGGTTCATGGCTAGCCTCAGCTACCTAGTGAGGTACTCCGAACTTAGTGAGACCTTATTTCAAAATAAAGAATAAAAAATAGGACTGAGGGTGGAGCTCAGAGGTAGAATGCCCCTGGGTTCAATCCCCAGCACTTGGGGGAAAAAAAAAAAAAAAAAAAAAAACACAAAAAAGGGATGGAGTTGCAGCTAAGTGGAAAAGAGCCCCTGAGTTCAAGCCCCAGTACCATACCTATACCTACATTCTCCCAACACAAATTTTTTATCCCATTTTGACTTTTCAACTCCTTTATAGGAACCCACTTCAACCAAGGCTTTCATCCATATCACACCACCAAAACTCCTCAGGGTTACCAATAACTTCCATGTTGCTAAATCTAGTAACCCATTTTCATTTTACTTGACCTATGAGTTGCATATGACACAGCTGTTACTCCTTCTATTTTGAAATATTTTCTCTCCTTCACTTTCAAGACTCCCATAATCCTGGTTCTTCTCAATCCTACTTCACTGTGTCTGTTAGTTTTTGCTGGCTTCTTCTCTTCTCCCAGACCTCTAAAGATGGGAGTAGCTAGTCAGTTCAGTTCCCTCATTTAATTGGTAATTTCATTTACTCTTCTGTCTCTAAATATTTTCCATGTTGATGCCTCCCAAGTTTGTGTATTTAGTTGTTCCAGGTTCTAGTCTATTCAATACTTCCACTGGGTTTCTTTTTTTTTTTTTTTCGGTACTGGGGATTGAACTCAGGGGCGTTCTACCTCCGAGCTATACCCCTAGACCTATTTTTTATTCTTTATTTTGAAACCGAGTCTCACTAAGTTGCGGAGTGCCTCACTAGGTAGCTGAGGCTGGCCGCAAACCCGGATCCTCTGGTCTTAGCCTCCCGAATGCTGGGATTACAAGCGTGCGCCACCAAGCCCGGCTTCCACTGGGTTTCTAATAGACATTTCAAACTTAGCATGTCCCAAATTGAACCCTCTCCCTTTTGCCCTTAAATAATTTTCCTCCCAACTGTTACTCATGACAAAAATTTTGTAGTTCCTCTTTTGGTCCAAGAGATTAGTTCTCACCTGAATTACTACAAAGCCTTCTAACTGGTATCCCTGTTTCACCCTTGCTCCCCAGGTTATTCTAACACAGGAGCCACCATAATTACCTTAAAATAATCAGATCCTGTTGCTTATTCAAAAGCCTACACTGACTCCTCATCTTATCTGAAGGCAAAGTTGAACTTCCCACAATGATTTAAAAAATCCTAATGATCTGTAAGCATGCCCTCTACCTCTTCTTCTATGCTCCCATTTTCTTATATCTGTCTCATTTTCTATCTCAGCCTTCTGCCATACAGATTTCTAGGCTGTTCCATGAACTCAACAGGGCCGTCCACTAGATGTGAGATACATGGCTAACTCACCTTCATCCAATCTTTGCTCCTGTATCATCCACTGTTAGGCCTTCCCTAACCCTTCTGTTCTACCCACTCTCCCATCTCCCTAGCCACTCTCCTACCTCTCTAGCATTCCTTATTCACAGGGCTGCTAATCCAGTAAGGGGATTATTTTATTTTTGTCCATAGTACCTCGTGTCCTTAATATTTATTTTGCTCAGTGTCTGCCCATCCCATACCTTCCTAATGTAAACTTCACAGGGCAGAGATTCTTATGTTTTATTGACTCCTGTATCCCCAGTACCTAGAACAAGTGAGTGGAACAGAGTACGTGTTCAATAAATTTTGGCTGAATATCCTCAAGTATACCACTTATACCACTGATTATCTCTTGTCCTCAAATTAGCTTTTCAAAACATTCCATTTCTGTGGCTTTGGTATGCTAATTCCAGGTTTGTAACCATGGACTAATTTTTGATCCTCTTCCTGCAGAGTCTTCTTAGCTCATTGATAAATAAGTATTGCTTTTTATGTGCTTACTACTACAGGGAAAGTGTTGGGAATATAAAAATGAGTAAAACAAGTTCCCTGCTGTCAAAGAGTAAGCTAGATGTCATAAGAGCTTTCACTTGGCTTATCATATCCAAACCTCTCATCTTTCAAGAAACTCCCTAACACACAACCATACTGACCAATACACCAATTGCATTTCACTTCACTTTCCCCCTCCCCCCAGTACTGGGGATTGAACCCAGGGGCATTCTACCTCCAAGTTATACCTCCAGCCCTATTTTTTATTCTTTATTTTGAAATAGGGTCTCACTAAGTTTGCAGAGGGCCTCACTAAGTAGCTGAGGCTGGCCATGAACCTGTGATCCTTCCTCCTGTCTCACCTTCCAAGTACTGGGATTACAAGCATGCGCCCCCATGCTCGGCTTCACTGCACTTTTCAAAATGTACCTGGCAGCATCAGCTACAAGATCTCTCTGTCACTCCTATTTTTTTTTTTTTTTGGTGGGGGTACTGGGGATTGAACCTAGGGGCATTCTATCTCTGAACTACACCCCCAGCCCATTTTAACTTTGAAACAGGGTCATGCTAGGTTGCTGGGAGTGTCACCAACATTACTGTTGCTGTCCTCAAAACTCCAATCCTCCTGTCTCAGCCTCCCAAGTACAGGGTTTACAGGTGTGTGCCGCCATGCCTGGTAAAGTCTCTTTGTTATCCTTTTCTCCTCACCTCACCCTGTTTATTCTTGGCTTTAGGTTTTTCAAAATACCAATCTAACTCTTAATCTTAGTCTTACTCTTATTCCCGCAGCTATTTTAATATAACTCTCTAACTCAAATACCTAGCATGAAGGAGACCAAATGGGAACAGAGTACTCTTTTAAAAGAGTGCTCATCTAAAAGAGACAGCCACCATTCAGAATCACCCGATACTGCCAAGCAGGAATCTGAGCCTAGTGCTACATCATCCAATATTTCAAAAGAATCAACAATGCACATTTTAAATTTTCCATTTTTAGACACTGGCAAGTCATTTTGGTTTCTGAAGAAATCACTGTGTGGACCAAGCAAATTTGCAGACTGCACCTATCTTGGGTAGCTGAACCCTAGCACCTCAGTCTCTAACCACCACAGCATCTACTGATCTTGCCCTTCTTTTAACCCATATGGGCCTTTTTCTGGGTGATTTGAGCATTCTGTTCTCTAGACAATTTATTTCACACAAACTGCTAAATACAGTGCATTCCCTTAACATATCTTGAAAACCTCTCATTTTCGTCTCTTTTTCATTCCTCTAGTTCGGGGCCTATCAGACTCTTGCTGGAGTTGTAATTATCAACAGTTCTTCCTGCTATAATAATGTTTTGTCCTAAAATCAGATCATATTTAGTAGCCTTATCAACAATCTTTTAGTGGTTCCCTACATGCAAACCAAATAAGTTCAAAGTCCTTGAACATATACCATTCCCATTCAATTTTTTTTGTTTTTTTTTTTTTTTTTTTTCCAGTACTGGGGATTGAACTCAGAGGCATTCTACCTCCGAGTTATACCCCCAGACCTATTTTTTATTCTTTATTTTGAAACTGAGTCTCACTAAGTTGTGGAGTGCCTCACTAGTTAGCTGAAGCTGGCCGCGAACCCGGATCCTCCGGTCTCAGCCTCCCGAATGCTGGGATTACAAGCGTGCGCCACCATGCCCGGCTTCCCATTCAATTTATGATTTGTAACTCGGTACTTTTCTCAACTTCTTTGACCATAAACATCTCCCTCATCTTTTAAGTTCTTTTTTTTTTGCGGTACTGGGGATGGAACCCAGGGGCATTTGACCTCTGAGCTACAGCCCCACAGCCCCAGCCCTATTTTTTATTTTGAAATAGGGTCTCACTAAGTTGCAGAGTGCCTCACTAGGTTGAGGCTGGCTGCGAACCAGGATCCTCCAGTCTCAGCCTCCCAAATGCTGGGATTACAAGCATATGCCACCATACCTGGCTCATCTTTTAAGTTCTCATTAAAATTTCACCTCATTTATGAAACATTCCCTGTTCTCCTTAAACCAGAAGGAGCTTTCTTTCTAGTGTTTTCTCCTTTTTAAAACTCTATCATACACTGACTTTATTCTACTTTTATTATATGGCTATTTACTTAACTGATATCTCTACTTGTAGAAAACAAAGATTGAGGTTTGCTCATTTTTTTCTCTCATAGACAGAACAAATAAAGAATGGAGTCCTATATCCATTCTAGAACTTTGCAACTACAATAAATCCCTGTTAAACAGAAATGACTAGTGGGAGTCCTAATTTAACTGGAATTATTTTGCCATATTCCAGTTACATCAGAAATAATATAGAGAAATATCTATATTCCTATGTCTCTATATAAAAAAGCAATGACCTAGCATGTGATTAATATACATTTAGCTCAATTCTGAACACTATTAGTACCTAAAGTCAGAGAGGAATAATGAAGGGAGGCGGCAAAAAATCTTGAACTATCAAATAAAGATTTAATTATGTTCAGGATACTAAATTAAAAAAAAGCAACCTAGCCAAAAATTATTTCCCAAGTGTTTACTAGAGGATATTAATTCTAATTGCTCAAACAAGGCCTTCATGGCATAAAATTTTTTTATTTAGCACATCGCTCTTTTATCTAGTTTTAATTCTACCAATATTTTTCATAATATTATACAATTGTCAAAGCAGTTGTTTAATACTGGCTGATATCACAATTTACATGGGGTCAGAATCTGTTTGAAGGAATAAAAAAAGGGTAACATTTAAAATATAGGATGTAAGCCAGGCTTGATGGCACACACGCTTGTAATCCCAGTACTTGGGAGGCTAAGACCAGAGGATCTGGGTTTGTGGCCAGACTCAGCTACTTAGTGAGGCCCTCCACAACTTGGTGAGACCCTGTTTCAAAATAAAGAATAAAAAAGAGAGCTGGGGGTGGGGCTTGGAGGTAGAATGCCCCTGAGTTCAATCCCCAGTACCGCAAAAAAAAAAAAAAAAAAAAAAAAAAAAAAAAAAAAAAAAAAAAAAAAAAAAGAATGTGCTACCTAGCACAAATATTATACATATCTTTTAGAATGTCACTGATTCTCACAGGAAGAAATACCTATGAAAAATTTTTCTTTCTTTTTTTTTTTTTTTTTTTTTGGCCCAGGCTGGTCTCAAACTTCTGGGCTTAAGCAATCCTCCAATCTCAGCCTCCCAAGTAGCTAAAGCAAGTACCACCTATACCTGGCCAAAAA
Organism: Graphiurus murinus; assembly: GCA_004027655.1. Taxonomy (NCBI): domain Eukaryota; kingdom Metazoa; phylum Chordata; class Mammalia; order Rodentia; family Gliridae; genus Graphiurus; species Graphiurus murinus. The sequence continues at coordinate 10,610 of PVLC010030754.1, forward strand.
AAAATTTTCATGTTTTATATTTCAACTTAAGAGTTTGAGTCCATTATTTTTATAAATTGCTTATAATACTAAATCATTTCTTTTTTAAAATTTCTTTTTCAATATGCATAAGAAATTAAGCTGGTAACCCATATTTACTTCATTTTCATTACTGAAGATTAAAGAAAAATGCAGGAAAGAATTTGAAAGAATTAGCAAAATACTCTGACCACAACATATATTAAACTTAATGATGATGAGATATAGTTCAGCTATGTTTAAAGAGCACACTGGACACAGGCATATACATGTAATCCCAGTACTTGGGTGGCTGAGACAGGAGGATTACAAGATTGAGGCCAATCTCAGCAACTTAGACCCTCAGCAAGTTAGTGGGACCCTGTTTCAAAATAAAAAAATAAAAAAAGCTGGAAGGGTATCCTGAAGATAGAATGCCCCTGGGTTCAATCACCAGTACCATAAAAAATAAAAAATTAAAATTAAAAAAAAGAGAAAAAGGAGGATCAAAGGTTCACGGCCAGCCCCAGCTACTTAATGAGGCATTGTTTCAAAATAAAGAATAAAAATAGGGCTGGGGGTGTAGCTTGGAGGTAGAATGCCCCTGGGTTCAATGCCCAGTAATGCAAAAAAAAAGGACTATCTAGAGCAGTAACTATTACATTTAATTTAGAATTAGAAATTCAGTCCCTCTGTTACACTAGTCACATTTTAAGTGTTCAATCTACATATGGCTAGTGATTATCACAGCAGACAGCACCAATTTTAGAACATTTCTATCTTTGCAGAAAGTTTTACTAGAAACCAGGTGTGGTGGTGCATGCAGAAATCCCAGTACTTGGGAGGCTGAGACAGGAGGATTGCAGGTTCGAGGTCAGCCTCAGCTACATAGTGAGGCTCTCCACAACATAGTGAGACCCTGATTCAAAATAAAGAATAAAATAGGGGTGTAGCTTGGAGGTAGAATGCCACTGGGTTCAATCCCAAGTACCACAAAAAATAAATAAACAAATAAATAGATAAGTAAATTTGTTGGCTGGCTAAGACTGATGGCACTTGCCTGTAGTCTCAGTACTTGGGAGACAGAGACAGGAGGATCACAGGTTCAAAGCCAGACTCAGCAACTTAACAAGATCTTTCTAAATAAAAAATAAAACAGGGTCAGAGGTTTACCTCTGAGGTAGAATGCCTCTGGATTCAATCCCCAGTACCCCACAAGAAAAAAAAAAAAAAAAAAAAATATATATATATGATTCCATTTCTGTGAAAGGACCAGCCTGATAACAAAAGAACAATAATTTCTCACCATCATTCCAAACCCGTTAAGAACACTTTCACATTTATTTTCCCAGGAATTATTTTGAAATTACAAAAAGAAAACTGCATTTTTACATTTGAAAACAGGTCAGGTCAAAGTCATTTGGCTTACCTTCACAGAAATTTTTGACTTATGCTCTACAAAAGAAAAAAAAAATTACTAAACTATCAAACAAAAACATACTAAGGCAGTCACAAAAGGAAATTTTAATTAGTATTAATATGTTAAGATAGAAATAACCCCAAAAGCATTAACTTTAAATCTTGCCAGAATGTTCCAACTTTTACAATGCAGTTCAAGTATTTATTTCTATTTCAGTTTTATTTATTTTAGTTATCTCTCCAAAGTAAAACTATAAACAGATAGGGAGAGGGCAAAACATGAAGATTACCAAAGTATACTGACTTTAAAAACTAATACCAAAAATAACTCTACAACTGCAGTCTTAATATAAATTTAATTTTCACAAACAATACCTTCTTTACATGCAAAGAATTACCTAAATTTTACCTGTTATTAAGCAATAAGAATATCTGCTATATGCAAAAGCAGAGAATAGATAAATATTACATATTAAACATACTGGAACATTACATTTTACAAATCTGAGTAACGACAGTAGTAAGCAGTAAATACACTGTACTTGACTAAAAATTTTTTTCAATATGAAAACATGTTGAAACACTTTATTATATTTGACAGCGTAGCTCTAGATCAATGTTATTTAACATTAATGCAGATGAATTGTTGGGAAAATGCTTATTTAGTGGCTCTGAGATGGTGCCCAAGAGCCTTTAGTTCTAACAAACTCCTAGGTGATACTGAGTCTGTGGTTCCAGGGACCAGAGCAAGAGTAACAAGGCTCTGGAGAAATGAAAGAGTGAAAAGGCCTTTGGCATGGGGAGGCTGTAGAAGCTCAAGGCTTTTCTCAGAAGCCATCAAGAGGGTAGCAGATATCCATTAAGCCAGCACCAGTGACTCCTATATAAGAAAACATGTGTGGACACTATGCATAGTCCTCCCTCAACTGCTAAACATAAATTTGAAGTTTGGGGAAACAGCTTTTTCTGAAGTACCCTTTAAAATACCACTCTGTAACAAGCAAAAAGTCTATTAAGTTAGAAGTTAACATTTTAGGTTTCCAGTAACACAACATACCATATGGAGATAATATTAGCTTGGTTCTTCCATCCAGTAATTCAGTTTCAAGCTTTAAACCATCTCTGCAATATAAAAGAAAGTTGTCTGTCATTTTTAAGAAATGGCAGAGCAGGATGTAGTGGTGCATGCCTGTAATCCCAGTACTTGGGAGGCTGAGACAGGAAGATCACAGGTTTGCGCCAAACCTCAGCGGGCCTTCCATAATTTAGTGAGACCCTGTTTCAAAATAAAAAATAAAATAGGGCTAGGGGTGTGGTTCAGAGATAGAATGCCCCTGGGTTCAATCCCTAGTACCAACAACAACAAAACAAAAAAAAAAAAAAAAAAGAAAAGGCAACATTTTAAGAGCTGGACACAGGCACACATCTGTAATGCCAGTCTTTGGGAGAAATAGCAACATTTTATTTTGTGTGTGTGTGTGTGGGATACTTGGGATTGAACCTAGGGGCATTCCACCTTTGAGCTACACCCCCAGCCCTATTTTATTTTGTTTTGAAACAGGATCTCTGAGATTGTCCTTGAACCTGCAATCCTCCTGTCTCAGCCTCCCTAGTACTAAGATTAGAGATGTGTGCCAACATGCCCAATTTAGCAATATTTTACATAGCCAAAAATGTTTATTAGAACCTTGAAAGTAAGTCTGTCTCTTTGGAAATCATATAGGACTCTGTACGCTTCAAGGCAGTTTTCCAATTTAAGAGTTTTTTTTTTTTTGGTGTGGGGGGGTACTGTGGATTGAACTCAAGGGCATTCTACCTCCAAGCTATACTTCCAGCTCTACTTTAATTTTTATTTTGAAACAGGGTCTTGTTAGGTTGATGAGAGTATCACTATTTGCTGAGGCTGTCCTTGAACCTGCTATCCTCCAGTCTCAGCCTCCCATATACTAGGATTACAAGCATGCGCCACCACACTGGCTAGTATGTTTTTCAATCCAAGAGAAAAACAAAACAAAAAGCTACAAGGAAGAAAACTTTTCTTGAAATGTTTCAATAGTACAAGAATTTGTTATTTTTAACCTGAAACCTCATTTTTATTTATTGGTAAGCAATAAATGAATCCAGTTACCATACCATCCTTTAAACTCTTGACTCTGGAATGGAAAAAAATAAAGTAATTTAGGAGTTACCAAAACTTCCTAAGCTAGAGAAAGGCACAAGACCTATCTAACTACCATCTATTAGTTTCATAATCATCTCCTAACAAAATCTATGGAGTACTAAAGCACATGAAAATGATTATATCAAAGTTGCAAAGGTTGTAACTGCTTAAGCACAGAGTTCCATTTTATTTTGAATATTTTAAATAATACACATGTACATTTAGGGACTGGTAACTATAACAATAACTTGACAATAAATCTCAGCTGCTATACTTCATATCTGCATTTTTTTTTTTTTTTTTTTTTTTTTTTTTTTTTTTTTTTTTTTTTTTTTTTTTTTTTTTTTTTTTTTTTTTTTTTTTTGCAGTACTGGGGATTGAACTCAGGGGCATTCTACCTCGAAGCCACACTCCCAGTCCTATTTTTTATTTCTTATTTCGAAACTAGGTCTAAGTTGCGGAGGGACTCGCTAAGTTGCTGAGGCTGGCTTTGAACCTGCCACCCTCCTGTCTCAGGCTCCCAAGGACAGGGATTACAAGCGTGCGCCACCACGCCCGGCTCTATTTTATTTTTCTATTAGAAAACCCGGCTGTTAACGGGCCGCTAGCCTCAAACTAACAACCTTCGCGTCTCATCTTCCCAAGTATTGGGATTTCAGGCGTGCGCCACCACGCCCCACCAAGACCCCTTAATTCATTCAAGCTGTACTCAGTGAGCACCTGTTAGATGCCAGGCACTTCAGAACCCTCGGTGCCTCTCCTGGGAGGCTTCCAACAAAGCCCGCGCTCCAATCTTCTGCAAGACTCCAAAGACCGGGTTGCAAAGAACCCTGGGCAAGGGCCGGGATTCCTCCCCGCGAAGCCGCTAAGCTTTCTCTGTCCAGCTGCCCTGCCCGCCCTCTGCTCCTTCCTCCCCAAAGGAGGTCACAGCCGGCTTTGAGGCCGAGTTACACAGTGAAAAGTGAGGTCAGCGGGTAGTAAAGGCCGACCCGTCCCCGCTGCCCCTCTCCCTCAGGGAGCCCGGCCCTGCTGCTCCAGGAGGCGACGCTCGGGGCGGTTCTCCACGAAAGACCAAAAGGCTTTCCCAGCCTCACTCACTTCCCCGCGAAGTAACTACGGCCCCGCCTCGACTTACCCCAAGTTCATGGCCAGACCATAAGCTGCCAGCGCCGGCCGCCGCAGCCCCTTGTGTACAACGGTTGCCGACGCCACTAAACAAGCGCCACGCCAATTGGACGCACGGGTGCCGGCCAGCTGGGAGGGCGGGCCAATCAGAATGAAGTTCGCTGGCGCGTGCGCTCTGCCAAGGCGGGGCTTCGGGGGCGGCGGCCTGGCTGCCAGTGGTGCCGGGCTGTGCGTCTCGCCGCTGTGTCTCCAAAGTTCCTAGGGGCCCACTGTGAAATGCCTCCGCTGGCAAAAAATAGGGTGAAACGAAAAGTATGAGTGGTTTCATTTCCATTTTCTATACTGTATTTTTTTATTTGGAAGAGAGGTTTTTAGTACAAAAGAAGTTGGGTGAGAGGGGGCACGTAGTGGGTTCCTCTTGTTTCTGGCTGTAACCTCGGCAGTAAGCCTAACACTTGTAGCTCTGTTTAAATACCGTAGCAGCAGCCGGGCGTGGTGGCGCACGCTTGTAATCCCAGCATTCGGAGGCTGAGACCGAAGGATCCGGGTTCCCGGCCAACCTCAGCTACCTAGTGAGGCACTCCGCAACTTAGTGAGACCCTCTCTCAAAATAAAGAATAATAAATAGGACTGGGAGTGTAGCTCAGAGATGGAATGCCTCTGAGTTCAATCCCCAGTATAAATAAATAAATAAATAAATAAATAAATAAATAAATAAATAAATAAATAAATAAATACTGTAGCAGCAACCACGAAAGCTTGATAAATTTAGGTGTTATGTATCAGTCATGGATCTGAGCCCTTATGTCTATTATTTAAGCCATACATTATCTCTGAGACAGAGAGAGGTTACGCGACTTGCCCAACATCGCTGACCCCATGTCTCTATTAAGTATTACATGAGTGTAACTAACTCCTATTCATCTTTCAAGTCTCAATTTAAAAGTCACTTCCCCCAGGAAGCCCTCCTGGAATCCACTAGCGGGTAGTTACCTTTCTATCCAGGACACACAACGTACTTAGGATCTGTACCAGAGTGAGCTCAAAGGGTAGAGAGTTAGTGTCTTATACACTTCTGTAGCCGCAGCACCTGCCACTGCACAGTGTAGGTAGTAAATATTACTTTAATGAAAAGCAAAAATTAAAAATATTATTAAATTTGACCAACTGCACATTTCACAACGGGAATGCCCCTAGATTATAATGCTGTTGCTAACACTTCACAATTTGTCATGTATCTGCCCTTCTATGATTTTTTTAAGCTAGAGTTGATTAAAGATAAGGCACATTGAATTCTTGAGGAGCATTCAGAGAAAACTCAAAGAGAACTTTTAACATTAATTTTTGTACCTAGCCTGTGTAAGATATATTTAAATAAACATTGTTGGCTTGATAGACTGAATAAACAAATAGCAATATGAATTTGCCCCGACTACTCCTGGGGGATCTTGGCGGGTCCCAAGCACTCCAAAGCACTTCCAGGTCCTATCAGCAGTGCACGGGAGACTTGAGGCGCATGAGCTGGAAGTCACCTATTGGGGAGGACAAATGCAGGCCCTTTGTGTTCTATTCTGTTCCAGTGCATGGAGTAATTTATTAGAGCTTTGGAGCCAGAATCCTTGGTTTCACGCGGCAGCTCCGTTGCTTGCTAGCTGTGTGATCTTGGTAAGTTATTAACTTTCTCTGCTTAGTTTCTTCTTCAATATGTTGGGCCACCATCTTAAAGGGTTATTGTGAGAATTTCTTTCTTTCTTTCTTTTTTTTTTTTTTGCGATACTGGAGATTGAACTCAGTGGCATTCTACCTCTGAGCTACACCCCCAGCCCTATTTTTTAGTCTTTATTTTGAAACCAGTCTCACTAAGTTGTGGAGTGCCTCACTAGATAGCTGAGGCTGGCTGTGAACCCGGATCCTCCTGTCTCAGCCTCCCAAATGCTGGAATTACAAGCATGCCCCACCACGCCCGGCTTACTGTGAGAATTTCATGAATTCAATATCTGCAAAGTGCTTAGGACAGTGCTGACCCTTAGTGCCATGTATGTGTTAACAATAATTATTATGAAAGAAGTGATGTTTGAACTCAATGACTTATAGGAGTTTAAATCAAACTTTTCCCATTAAAAAAATTAAAGTAAGCCGGGCATGGTGGCTCACACTTGTAATCCCAGCATTTGGGAGGCTGAGACTGGAGGATATGGGTTCTCGGCCAGCCTCAGCTACCTAGTGAGGCAGTCCACAACTTAGTGAGACCATTTCAAAATAAACAATAAAAAATAGGGTTGGGGGTATATCTTAGAGGTAGAATGACCCTGAGTTCCATTCCATGGTAACACACACACACACACACACACACACACACACACACACACACACACAATTAAAGTAAATTCAGCATGGAGGCACACACCAGTAATTCCAGTACTTTGGAGGCTGAAACAGGAGGATCACAGGTTTGAAGCCAGCCTCAGCAACTTAGGCTCCCAGCAACTTAGCAAGACTCTGTTTCCAAATAAAATAAAAACCATCTGAGGGTATAGTTTCTTGGAGGAAGAATGTCCCTGGTTTCAATCCCCAGCACCACCCTTCAAAAATAAAACTGCAAAAATTACCAACAGTCAGTGGAGTGTGGTGGCACATGCCTGTAATCCCAGAACTTGGGAGGCTGAGACAGGAGGATCATAGGTTTCAGGACAGCTTCAGCAACTTAGTGAGGTCTTCAGCAACTTAGTGAGACCCTGTTTCAAAATAAAAAATAAAATAGGACTGGGGTGTAACTCAGAGGTAGAATGCCCCCTGGGTTCTATCATCCTCAACACCACACACACCAAAAAAATTCCAACAGTCAAATGTATAGATCTTTACTGCAAAATTTGAGAAGTTTTGGTAAATATATGCACCCATTTAGCCGCCACTTAAATAAAACATTTTCATGACCCCAGAAAGTTCTCTTGTACCCTCTTTTATAAATCCTCATCCTTTTCTATAGGCAATCTCTTTTCCAATTTCTACCACAGTAACTGTACTGCAACTTCACATAAATAGGATAGTGTATGCTTTTGAATCTGGCCTCTTTCATTTACCATAATACTTGTGAGTTTTGTGTTGTGTAAGTACACGGTTTATTTTTTACTACTGCGTAGTGTTCCATTGTATGAATATGTGACAACTTGTTGGATGTTTGAAAATTATTTCTAAACCAGGTGTAGTGTTGCACACCTGTAATCCCAGTACCTGGGAGGCTGAGACAGGAGGATCACAGGTTTGAAGCCAGCCACAGCAAATCAGTGAAGCTCCCATCAACTTAGCGAGACCCTGTTTCCAAATAAAAGAATAAAATAGAGCTGGGGGTGTAGCTCAGAGGTAGAATGTCTCTGGGTTCAATCCCAAGCATCACAACAACAAAAGAAGAAAAGGAAGGAAAATCATTTCTGGTTTAGAGCCATTATGTGAAGAAAAAAAAAACTGTCTACACACTTGTACACTAACTTCATCTTTGTGTACATTGTTTTCATTTCTCATGGGTAAGTACCTAGGAGAAGAATTGCTGAGTCCCAGGGCAGGTGTTTTAATTTTTTTTAAATTAGGAACTACCAAGCCAGGCGTGGTGGCGCACGCTTGTAATCCCAGCATTTGGGAGGCTGAGGCCGGAGGATCTGGGTTCACGGCCAGCCTCAGCTACCTAGTGAGGCCCTCTGCAACTTAGTGAGACTCGGTTTCAAAATAAAGATAAAAAATAGGGCTGGGGAGCCGGGCGTGGTGGCGCACGCTTGTAATCCCAGCATTCGGGAGGCTGAGACCGGAGGATCCGGGTTCGCGGCCAGCCTCAGCTACCTAGTGAGGCACTCCGCAACTTAGTGAGACTCGGTTTCAAAATAAAGAATAAAAAAAAATGGGGCTGGGGGTATAGCTCGGAGGTAGAATGCCGCTGAGTTCAATCCCCAGTACCGCCAAAAAAAAA
>PVLC010030755.1:0-19271 GCA_004027655.1 Graphiurus murinus
AAATGGGACATAAGAGGGACTCCAGGTGAAGGAGAATTCTTAGGTGAACAAAAAATTTGACTTAATGGAAGGTAATGGGAGGAGGGGGGACACCCTAATGAGCATGATGTACTTACAAGATCACATCAAAGTCAATCACTAAACTGACCTGGAGATAGGGGGAGGGTGGGTGGGAATTGGGGAAGGGTTAATGAGAAATGTGTGCATGGATGTCTTTACCTGTACTAGCTTGTACCCAACAAAAATGTGTGATTAACCCTGTTGTATCCAAGAAATGTATAAAAATCCATGCTAAAAAAATAAATTAATTAATTAAAAAAATGATTTTACCTTTGGCATCACTCCTGCCTTATTCCTCTTCTTCATAGGTGGTCCCCAAATCCTCCTACTCCTCAACAACTCTATCATTACCCCTGTAATTGAGGCTATCATCAAGTTTGATCTGGAAGTCTACAGTATTGCCGAACAGACAGTTTCCTTGTACTCTATCTTGGCCATTCTAGTTAATTATATGATATCCAAAGTCATCATTTAAAAATACTTTATTTTACTATACCTTTTTTTTTTTTCAGTATTGGGGATTGAACTCGGGGGCATTCTGCCTCCGAGCTATACCCCCAGCCCTACTTTTTTTTATTCTTTATTTTGAAACAGGGTCTCACTAAGTTGTGGAGTGCCTTACTAGGTAGGTGAGGCTGGCCATGAACCTGGATCCTCCGGTCTCAGCTTCCCGAATGCTGGGATTACAAGTGTGTGCCACCACGCCCGGCTACTATATCTTTGATTATTATAACTTTTTCATTGTTTCTGAAAACTCTTTGGATAATAATAAGTTTCCTCACAATGGTAAAGAAGCACCATATAAACTGTCTTTTATAAATCTACTAGCCTAATCTATAACTCACCAATAATTCTATGAAATCTTCCTTGGCTTCTTATAAGTAATATGACATCATGCTTATTTCTGCCTATGTCATGGAGACCCGAAGCAAGACAGCCAGCAACACAAGGAGGAACCATTTATATAATCTCCAAGACCACACCCCCAGGGACCCACTTCTGGCTATACAATACTGGCCTGGGCCACCACCCAGATAAATGCATTACAATGGGATTACAACCCTCATGACTCAACTATATCAACCCTGAATATTAATAAATGAGCTCTTTAGAGGACATTTATATCTATATATGGCAGACTAAATCCAGAGTTTTGTGGGGTTTTTTGTAAATGCTTTATTATACTCATATGCAGATTAGCATTTAAGCTTGTGTTACAAATTGTACTTAAGCATGACTTTGCTGATGGTCAGAGAAATTCTATATAAAGTCTTTAGCACATACAACACTCAGAATAGTCTTTTTTAAAAAGCTGTTTCCTCTCTATTAGCAAGCATAATTTTATGCCCTGGGATTTTGTTTTCTCAGAAGATTGAAACCATTGAACTGTGAATAAATTATGGTCCAGCAGAAGCACCTGGGGTGTTCAAAAGAGGGATAGGGAAAAACTTGGGAACAAATGTTTAACTTATATGTTGACTTTACTGTTTTTAATAGGACATTCCTCTAGATTGAAAAATCTTGTTAGAATTTTGATGTTCTTATTTTTAAATTCCATTTCAGCAAATATGACATTCTGAAATTTCTTTCCTTTTGAGGAGGAGAAAGATATTTTGAAAAGTACTAAGCAAAATATGTGATTTTATTTATTTGTTTATTTTGTGTGTGTGTGTGTATGTGCAGTACTATGGATTGGACCCAGAGGCATTTTACCTCCGAGCTAAACCCCCTACCCTTTTCATTTTAGACAGGATCTTGCTAAGTTACTGTGCAGGCTTCAACCTATGATCCTCCTGTTTCAGCTTCACAAGCACTGGGGGTTCAGGTATGCACCACTGCTCTTGGCAAGCAGCATGTGACCTCTGAGGTCCAGATTATTCTATTCTTGGAAGCATTCTGATTTTTACTATTGCCTCAAAGGGTCATTTGCTTAAAATACAGCCATTTAAGGCCCATTGTGTACTGTATACCTTAAGTGACTAGAGTAAGAAGTCAGTTTCTCCTCCATTATCTGAAGTCCCTCTGGTATCTCGATGACTCCCTAGCTTCCACATATGAGAGAAAACATATACCCCTTCATTTTCTGCGACTGGCTAATCCCACGTAACATTCTCAAGGTCCATCCATATCCATTTTCTTACAAATGATGTAATTTTTTTCTTCTTGACTGATGAATAGAATTCCATTGTGTGTATATCCCCTAATTTTGCAATCCATTCATTTGTTGATGGACAGGTAGGTTGGTTCCATAATACAGCTGTTGTGAACTGTTACTATAAACATGGATATGCATATATTACTATAATATTCTGATTTCAGTCCCCTTGGAAAGATATTCAGGAGTGATATAGCTGGATCATATAGTGGATCCATTGAGGAATCTCCACACTGATCTACATAGCAGTGTACTAATTTGCAATCCCACCAATAGAGGGACTTCAGGTAATGGAGAAGAAACTCCAGTGGAGCAAGGGAGGTGGTCTAGGGAAAGTGGGTGGCAGGGGTGGGGTGGGGATGGAAAAGGAGAATCAATGAAGGAATTACCTCCATCGACATTACATACACATGTGAAAAAGTCAATGCCAATCTCAATATTCTCTATAGGGAAGGGGAGGAACAGGAAGAAGGCTGGAGGACAGCCCGCCAAGTGCTATGTGCATGTATTCACTATCACTATGAAATACATTATGATGTGAGACTTTAATGTACCAATAAAAAGTATAAAAATAAAAGAAGTCAAGCAGGCTCAGAGGCAGAATGTAAATATTCTCTGAAGACACCAAACTCTAGATATACTCCTCAGTGTCTCTGAATATTACTTCATGTATGATAATTATAATATTGATGCTTTATATTATGGTATCAAATGAGACAATGAATACAGAGGACTTGTATTCCATTAGTATTAGCTGGTAAATAATAGTCAGATTTCCATTGCTGTTAATAAGCACCTGAGATAAGCCAACATAAAAAGAGGAAAAGCTTACTTAGGCTCATATCATGCTTAGTTGGCTCTGCTGCTTTGGGAACTGTGATGAGCCCATACATTAATTATGGTAGGGAGTGTGTGTTGAAGAAGGCACTCACCTCCCAGTTGCCAGGAGGCAAAGAGAAAGGAAAGGACTAAGTTGCCAGTATTTCTGTTAAGGACATGCCCCTAGTGACCTAATTTCATGTCAGTTCCTAAGGGCTCCAGTACCTCTCCATTACACCACAGATTGGTGACCAAGCCTTTAACACATGGACCTTTGGGAGAAACTTATCCAAACCATAACAGCTGTTCAACAAACAATGATGGTTGCTGGCACTTCTATTGTAGTACTGGTATTTATATCCAGAGAACCAGATTTAATAAAGATAATGTGATTCCAATTAAAGTTCATAAAAAATGTAGAATTGTATCAAAAGAATATAACCACTACTACTTCTGCTACTTCAAAGAATATGTGGAAGGTATTTTTTTGAATTGTGACTGACTGGAACCTATTCATTTGACAAATATGTCAACTGCATTGTGAAGAGCAGATAGAAGAAAGAGCCAAGGTCAGCTCCCCTGAACTTATCTCCTGCCTTCTAATACCATCACCTCAGAGGTTAGGATTAGAGTTTACTATCAAACAAAAGTGCAGGACCAGATAGTTTTCCAAGTGAGTTTTATAAAATCTTTATAGAAGAGCTAATCCCAATACTCCCCAAACTATTCCATGAAATAGAAAGAAATGGGATCCTCCCAAACACATTCTATGAAGCCAACATCATATTAATTAATACCAAAGTCAAATAAAGACAGCTCAAGGAAAAAAAAACTATAGGCCTATATTGCTGATACACTTAGACACAAAACAAAATACAAGCAATGCACATTTAAAACCACACCAAAAAAATGATACACCATGACCAAGTCAGGTTCATCCCAGGGATGCAAAGCTGGTTCAACATACGGAAAACAATCCATGTAATTCACCACATAAACAGAATCAAAAACAAAAATCACATGATCATTTCAATTGATGCTGAAAAAGCATATGATAAAATCCAACACCCATTCATGTTAAAAGCACTGCAGAGAATCGAAATAGAAGGAATATACCTCAATATTATAAAAGCAATATACATTAGGCCCACAGCCAACATCATATTAAATGGGGAAAAACTGCAAGAGTTCCCACTAAAAACAGGAACAAGACAAGGGTGTCCATTATCACCACTTCTGTTCAATATAGTACATGAGACTCTAGCCAGAGCAATAAGCCAAGAGAAGGAAATCAAAGGTGTAAAAATAGGGAGAGAAGAACTAAAACTATCCCTTTTTTCAGATGACATACTATACTTAGTAAAACTGATCAACAAATTCAGCAAAGTATCTGGATACAAAATCAATCTTAAAAAAATCAGAAGTTTTCCTATATACCAATGATAAATCCACTGAAAAAGAAATCCAGAAAACAATTCCACTCACAATAGCACCCCAAAAAACAAATACTTGGGGATAAACCTAACCAAGGAGGTAAAAGACCTCTATAAGGAAAACTAAAAAGTTGAAAAAAGAAATCGATGAAGAGCATAGCATCTGATATGGACATGTGTTTTTGCTTCTTGTAGTTAACAGAAATTTGCAGGTGCTGAGGAGAAAAATTGAATTATGATTCTAATAAGAGTAATCATTTTGGAATTTCTTTTAATATTTATTCCTTTGATGTCCTTTCTACCTCTCTAAATTAATTTACATGAGAGAGTGAAATATAGAACTACTTTACTTTCTTTCTCTCATCCATAAAATCATATGATGAACTACCTACAACTAAGGTAGCTTTCTTGTTAGAACTGACTGTTCACTTGGCAAATGTGACTCTTCTTGAAAATTTTAAATTCCTTCTGCCATTTGTTGAGTATTTGTAATTAATATATTTAGCCCCTATTATTGGTTTGATATCATGTCTAATATATTGCATGTATTTAATATTCTCAATGAGTTTAGCATGTCGGATTTCTATTTTTGTTTCAGGGAAGAGAAAACAGAGGTTTAGAGAAGTTAGATTTATCTAAAAATCACAGTGAAGATAAGAAATGGAGACTTAATTGAAAGATAGTTTGGGGACCACAATTAATGCTTTCTAACTTTCCATAGTTGCCCTTTATAACTTAAATGGTAGGAAGGTCTTCTGATCTATTGAACCATAAGCACATGAGATTTGGGGGATTTACTAAGTCAACATTGGTCTCCATTTTGCTAGACCTAATGGAATATTTTTTTGTTCTCATCTTTTGTATCACAGCAGCATTGAACATTAGTCGGCACTTGCATGTCCTTGAAGCGGTAATTTCCTTTGGCTTCCTCACTCTCTTTCTAGTGACTATTTGTGCTCTGTTTGAGGGCTTATACTCCTCCACAGACACTCCTAGGCCAGATTCCCTCTCTGTGGTCTGTTAAGTCTGCAAATACTTCTATGTGTTTTATGCATTCTTTTGAGAGACACATTATAGTCTCTTCCTCCTGTCAATACTTTTATCTTCTTAGCATATCTTTGTTAAACTGCTCAAATGAGACTGTCCTTGGCTCTTTATCCTTTGCAAACTTCTCTGAAACTCTTTTTCAGAGTTTGTGGTACTTTCCTCCTTGCTAGGGTTCAGAACTCTCATTTTTTAAGTGACTCACCCTGAGTGTTGGAAGGCTCTAGTGAATCTGGCATCTTCTATTTGGCCCTAGAAATGATTACAGTTCAGCCTAAGAATGATTTTCTTCTACATTGATTTGATTTATGATGAGCATTTGTTTCACTCTTGTCAAACAAGAACTCATTTGTTTAAAATAAAATGATGATCTGAGCCAGAAGGCAGAAGGTACACTTGGCAAGTGAAACGGCCTCTTGCTACTGCTCACATCAGCAGAAATGGTGTATTTCTTGTATATCTTGTATATATTTTTTAAGGTGGGTTCTTTTACTAAGTGTTTTTACCACAAAGGGAGAGGCAGAAGTGAATTGATAGGAGCTAGAATAGATTTAAATTATTAATTATTAGCAGAGGTGGCTTACTTCCCAGATGAAGCAACAGCAGTGAATTTCACTAATGGATAAAGAATAGCAGAAATGGAGTTTTATGTACTGAGCTAATTTTGTGGCTCTAGTTGTTACATCTTGCTTTCATTTAAAAAAGCACCTCATTTCACTGACATTGTGTACATATATGAGAATACCAATGCCAATCTCAATATCTTGTGTGGGGAAGAGGGTAGTGGGGAGGGAGCGAGGAAAGCCAGCCAAGTGCTGAGTGCATGCATACCACTATCACCATGAACACACTATGATGTGAGACTATAAGGCAGGAATAAAAGTATAAAAAAGTGCACCTCATTAGAGATTAAATTGTTTGTTGTTTATCTTTTTGTTCAACACAAAGAGTGCCTTAAAATAGCCTTCGACTCACCAGAGGCAGACTATTAGAGAGGGAACAAGCACAGAGGACAGATAGCCTGGATCTACTAGAGCTTTACCGAGAAATGTAGAGAGAGGAACCTTCCAGGAATAAAGGATAATATGCCTTAGAAGGCTGTGTGTTCCGAGAATGTTACTGAAAATGCTTCCCAACTCCTAAAACACTCCCAGGGAAATGGGAAGGAAGATGGTTGTTTTATTTCAACAGGAGTGAGCATTTGATCCAAATCAGATATGACATCTTGGGGCTAATGTGCAGTTCCTGGGAATGACTGTATACAAATTCCTCCCCAGGGTTACTATGAGTCACACCTGGGGCCCCTCCAGTGATCTGCCCAAATTAGAAACTGTCCCACATTTATTTTCATTCTGATTAGAGTATTGATACTTTTTTAATTAAAATCATTGGGGTGAGTTTAGTAGGCCTCTGCTTTATATTTGTAATTTCTGTACTATGCTCTCAGTACAGTGAGTGGACATTTCCAGCATGACTCTTGGTTAAATATGAAAGATAATTAGAAAGAATTTATCTTTTTTTTTTTTTTCTAGACCATTTCATACCAGATAGAATATGATGACAGAATCGGCACTATCCCTTCAAGGAGAGCATGCCAAGTGCCTGTTGATAGCATTAAGTGCTCTCAAGCTATACATCGTGGTGCATGCCTGTTATCCCAGTACTTGAGAGGATGAGATGGGAGGATTGCAGGTTCTAGGCTAGTGGGGTAACTTAGTAAGACTTTGGTTCAAAATTAAAATAAGGCTGAGGGGTGTAGCTCATAGGTAAAATCACCTTTGGGTTTAATCTCCAGTACAAGAAAGAGGGAGAGGGAGAGGGAGAGAGAGAAAGGGAAAGAGAAAAGAGGGAAGAGGAGAGGAGAGAAGAAGAGAGGAGAGAGGAGGAGAGAGATGAGCATGGTGGCACACACCTGTAATACCAGTATTTGGGAAGCTGAGACAGGAGGATCCGAGGTTTGAGGACAGCCTCAGCAAATAGTGAGACTCTCAACCTAGTGAGACCCTGTTTTTAAATAAGAAATAAAATTGGGCTGTAGGTATAGCTGGAAAGTATCATGCCTCTATGTTCAATCCCTAGTACACAGAGAGAGAGAGACTGACTGACTGACTGACTGACTGACTGACTGACTGACTGACTTGAGTGCTCTCGGATACAAGCATCTGAAGACAACTAAGTCTTTGCATGCTTGGGTAGTGTTAGAAAAGTATTACCTCCACTGTCCTTGCTGTCCACTGGAGATTCCAGCCACCTAGTCTTGTTTTGTTTTTGCTTAAGTATCTATGAAGCCAGGTGGTGGCCAGAGGAAAGAATCAAATGATAAGTTAGATATATATGAAGTATCTGCAAGAAATAGAGGTGGAGTGGTGCTGTCACACATTATTTTCTGTGTAGTCCCAAATTTCTTAGCAAAATGGTTTTGCCATTTAGTTGTAGGCTATACAACTATATTTCTTTTTCAGTAACATTTTGTTTTGGAATTATACCTTTTAACATCAATGAGCTAATAAACTTAGTAGTTATGGCCCAAGCCTTCTGAGAGGTTAAATCTACAGAGAAGCAGACACTACAGATTGATACAGACAATAAGCATGTTTGTAGAGTAAATATGTTATGAACGGAGATCTTTGAAGAAGCAGGAAAGCAAATACATTTGAAAGGGGAAAGTGTGGAGGAAATATTTTAGATTGGAGGAAACGAGGAAGAGCAAAGCTCATCTGCAGAAGTGCTCTTTGAGCTCAAATTCACAGGTGGAAATGCTCAGAGAGAAGCAGTAGCTCTGGCTGCCACTCCTGAAGACTCTTCTGACTCCTTTATAATGTCCAGGTGCATACTCTGCCACTGTATTCTGTCCAAAAAAAAAAAAAAAAACTCTTTTTTTGCCTCAAGTAGACTAAGATTTCTGTTACTTGAGACCACAGAATCGTAACTAATACATATTCAAGAACTGATACTGAGATGAATTCTTACACGGTAGCACAAAAATGCATTGTTTGAAGTTCTGATTTCTTAAAATTGATACTCTACCCATAAGCATATTTGTAAAATGAAAATATATTCAACATGCCTATGTTTTTTAAAAGTCTTCTTTCCACAAAAGTTGCTTATTTGAGATGTTGACTTCCCAAACAATCATACATTTGTGTGGGCAGAAAAGGCTTAAAGGAAATTATGTCAGTTCAAGATAAGAAAACAATAAAATATAATAAAGTAGTCCAAAGATAAGGTAAGAGTATAGAATTAATTCAGTATCACCAGTATGAAAGTATAGATGTACCACCTCCATTTTAATGGTTTATTGATAATTGCTAAGTTAATTCCTAAGAACTCACAGGCATACCTAAAGATATTTATGACTCTGACAATATCCCAACTTTTTAGAAACAAAGACAAATTATCAGCAAATGAAAGCCAATAGGCTTTAAAACACTGTGGAGGGAAAATGTGAGTATTATAGTAAGATCTAGGCAGATCCCACGACATTGTCGGAGTCTATTAATGTTATTTTGATTTCAAATGTTCCTTTATAACTTAATAGTCTTAAACTTGAGTCAGATCATATGGATCTGACAATGCCAGCAGTTATTATCTAGCTCTTGGCCCCTTAAAAAAGGGTCAAGAGGCAGTGTTCTCATGAGCACCTCATTTGTAACTGAAATGCATCATGGATGCCCTAGGGCCAAATGGCAGCATTCGATTGATTACATCACTCATTGGCAGAAGCTGAAGGACGGGGAGATCACTGCGACACCACCCATTGCCAACATGTCCCAGGACCAAGAAACTGCTGGTCTCTTTGAACTTCTTTGAGAGGTACAACGTGAGACAACTTTGAGCCCATATAAAATCATTTAATATTGGGTTAATAGAAAACATGAAGATTTAGTAATTCATCATTACCATGGGAAAAATAACCCCTATGATAATTTGTGGGTAGTTAGTGCAATCTATTGAAATGAGATATTTGAATATGTTGAATACAAAAGGAAGGCCTATTCAAACTAGAAAAAATTAGTATGAACACAATATTGTACATACTAGATAAGACTTTCTCAGTGAGGAAGAACTTTAACCCTTAAAACTCAATGCAGCTGAGGATAAATTTCTTAGTTTTTATGGGATCCTTAGTAAACACCTAAATCAAGGTAACTGAGGCCAAAAGCTATTAAGATAAAGAAAAAACTATTTTCTGAAGGAAAAACCCAATTCTCACGTGTGCACATATAGTTGTGTTACTCTGAATCTCTTCATGACATATAATTACATTGCACCAGTAAAAGTATAAAAATTACTCCTCAACTCAGTTTGGGTCAGAATACTCATGTCAGTAATATTTTCATAATGATCCCAGATTATTTGTTTCTGAATTGACAGGATTCAGTTTCTAACCCCAGAGCCTCTTGGCTGATCACTGAACATACCATTTCTGTTGCTTATGTTGTTTTGTTTCTACCAAACTTAGTGACTGTCTCTTTTCACAGGTTGAGGAGTAATAGACATACCAAAACCTTGGGTAGAAAAATAGTCTATTATTTTCATAGTCTGTGAAGCTTCTTAAGATGGTTGAATATAAAATGATCTTTTCATTTCTAATATGATTACATTAGAATGTTCTAAAATTAATATATATATATATATTAAAAATTAATATAGTTTAGCCCAGCATGTAATCCTAGTACTTGAGAGGCTGAGACAGGATGATTGCCGGTTCAAGGCCAGCTTTTGCAATTTAGTGAGACCCTCAACAACTCAGCAAGCCCCTTTTCAAAGTAAAAAGGGCTGTCGGTGTAACTCAGAGGTAGAATGCTCCTGGCTTCAATCCACAGTACCAAAAAATAAATAAAATAAAAATAAATTAATATAGTTCAAGGATCCTGGAATTATCTATCCCTTTCCTAATAATGTCAAAATATTTTATTTTCTACTAGCTACTCTAAGAATTCTGAATCATGTAAAAGTAAAAAAAAAAAAAAAAAAAAAAATCAGCACTGTAGGTGTTTATAGATCTCCCTTGAATGGTATTAGGAAAAAACAATACACTCATTTTATCATCCAATAGACAACTTTTTATACTGAGTATATTTCATTTGGAAATTAAATTAATTGAAAGTATTTCCCATAGGGGTCCATTCATTCAAAGCCAAACCTGCAGTTTAAGTTACTATAAAACAACAACTATCTAGATGTTACTTTTTGTAGACAATAGTATGCTTTGATTTTAAAAGTTGTATCTGTGTTTCTCTCAATAATTGACTTCATATGTATTTATCATGCATATCTTATAAAGTCAAATCATCTTTTCATCTATCATACAGAGGCATCATTACATACACCATATGTAGAAACATCTGTATATGAATATGCATGGACCTATGACTTGTAAAATAAATAAATAAATATATACATATATATATATGTATATACATATATATATATGTATATATATATATATATGTATGTATGTATATATATTTATTTATTTATTTTACAAGTCATAGGTCCATATATATATAAAAATATATATATATAAAATCTTCTTCTCTAGCACCCAAAAACTAAGAAATTTAAGATTTCTCTTTTTTGGGTGGGTAGAGGTGCTGGGTATTGAAGCCAGAGGTGTTCTACCTCTGAGATGCATATCTAGTCTTTTTTTATTTTTCATTGTGAAATAGAGTTTTGTTAAATTGCTGAGGATCGTGCTAAGCTGCTGAGGCTAACCTTGAACCTGTGATCCTTTTGACTCAACCTCCCACATACTGAAATTACAGACATGTAAGCCACCACACCTACCTTAAGTTTTATATTATTATATGTAAATTTACTTTTTTAACTAATACATCAAAGCATAAACATTATACATATTATGTTATACTACAGAATTTTTTGATAGATGCATACACTGTGTAATGTTTAAATCAGGGAAAACCTATCAATCTCCTCAACTATTTATAATTTCTTTATGGTGAAAACAAATTTAAGTTTTTTTTATTTGGCATGCCTCACACATGAACTATAAAAAGGAATGAGACTAAAATACAATAACAACAGCAAAAACTTCCAAGGACTATTCATTTTAATACACAGGAAATTGGATAGACCATGACTCCCCCATCACCCATGCTAAAGGGAAACATTTTCTAGCTTTTCATTCCTTTTACCTGACTTTCACTGGAAAAATATTTCTATAGGTATAATATCTTCAGTCATAAGATGAAGGTAGACCCGTGGGATGGTGAAAAAGGAATAGGATTGGAGGGTTGGAATGAATTTAGTCAATTTTGGCCCTCAAAGAGGAGGAAAAGAAACTTGTGGAAGATTCTCTCTGAGCTAGTTTTATCTGACATACACGGTGAAGGGTCATGCAGTCCATACAAGAGAACTGCACCCTTTAGAAGAGTCTTTATTTGAACTCCTTCAAATTTCAAAAGGGGAAGATCTAAGTGCATAAGGGTCATGGTTGTCATAGGAAGTTATTCTGGATACCTATATATAAAAAAAGATTTTGTTCTCTAATCTTGGTTTATGTTTCTTGGCCAGAAGTAGGAAAAATAATGGAAAACTTACTCTTATGAATAAAAGCTGCTCTGATTTCCAAACTTTTATAATTCTACAAATCTAAAGATGCTGATTCTATCTCTTGATCCCTTCCCTTGCATGGTTACAAATATTTAATTTCAGTTAGAGCTACTTATCTTGTGATGAAGATGGTAACACATGCTATTAGCTTATTAGCATTTGCATGGCCATGGAAATAGATTTTGTCCAGAAGTTTAAATGACAGACCTCAAATTTTAAGTACATCTACATATTAGAATGTAAATCCATAAAATTAGTTATTCATACAGTTTTAACTGAAAATATAAGTGATCCTTATTAGTTGTAAAGATATTTTGTGTGTGTGTGTATGTGTGTGTGTGTGTGTGTGTGTGTGTGTGTGTGTGTGTGTAGGGAGGATTGAACTTAGAGGAATTCTAGCTCCAAACTACATCCCCAGCCCTATGTTTTATTTTTATTCTGAAACATGGTCTCACTAAGTTGTAGAGGGTCTAGCTAAGTAACTGAGGCTGGCCGTGAACCTGTGATCCTCCTATTCCAGCCTCCCAAGTACTGGGATTAGAGGTACTGTTCCCAGATATAAAGGCATTTAATGAACTCAAATTAGTCACTGTTACCTTCTCAATATATGTTGAAAATGAAAAATGCATCTACTGACAACACCATCACATATAGCAGTAGAAAACAAGAGTAGCTCTTACATTATATTCATATTTTATGAAAAATACATTTTCATTACCAATATTTTAAATTATAATTTCCCATCATTAAAAATAACCAAGCTTGAATTCCACAAGAATAACTGCTATGTTATCTTAAAGTCTTATCTTGAGAAAATCTGTATGACATAGAGTATGGCAGTAAAAAATGTCCTCTGTAGGTGGCTCAACATCTGGAAGGATGGGGCCTCAGAATCAAATGGAGTTTGATTCAATAAAAGCAAAACACTGATAATTCCTATATACAGGAGAGTTTGAGTCAAGTCTGAATCTTTATTTGAATACCTATAAATCTATAGAAAGATATAAATAAGATACTGAATTTTTTATATCTTTATCCATATGGGTACCTACAGCAGTATGAATATAAATTAGATATAGGTATATTTGTTCATTCTATAAACTTAAATATCACCTTAGAGTTCAGTATTAGAGTGTGGTAGTGAGATATAAAATGTCCCCTAAAGAGCTCACTTTTTAAAGTTCGGAGATGATATATTTGAATCATGAGGGTTGTAATCCCAGAAGTTCATAAATCCATTGTAATGAATTTACCTGGGTGGTGCCTGGTAGTCTGGTAGGGTGTGGCTGTTGGAGATGGTCCCTGCAGTCCAGTCTTGAAGATTATATATTGTTCCTCCTCCTCCTGCTCTTTTTTACTTCTGGCCTTTATGATGTGAGGACCACAGCCGAAGTACTCTCCCTCTGCCTCCTGCCTTTATCCCCTGAAACCTGTGGTCCCTGCCCTCACATGGACTGAGACCATAAGAAAATAAGTCTTCTTTCCTCTTAAGTTATATGGTCAGTCTTTTAGATTATAGCTACAAGGATGCTGACCAGACCATAAAGGAATGGTAAAAATGCAGTATAATGTTTAGCATCTATTGTGCATTCAGTAGATCATCCTAAAGTCCCTGAAATTATGAAAACTTAGTGGTTACAGATTGCCCCACAGGGATTCCTGCCTATTTAATTTTGTGATGGTGTTTCCCTCTCACTCCAACTGGCAATGAGAATATGACTCATATGATAGATATTTCAGTCTAAGAATAGCCTGTGTTCTCTGGTTTATGCAGTATGTGTAGTTCAAAGAACTTGAGTCCTAAAGAAGGCACATTACAAACTTGAGACTCTATTGGAACTAGTACTCAAGTTCCCTTCCCCAGCTTTATGATTGTTTTATTGTTATTACATACAGACCCCATAAACTGACTCTGTTAATGTACGGTTTCACTTCTTTAGAAAGTATCCTTTATTTGGATATTTCTTTTTCATGTAACTTAAATTAGAACAAAGATTTTGACCAATTTGTTTGAAAATAGAGTTCTAACATGGTGGAAAGAACCTAAGCAAAAAGCAAAAACCTCTGAAATTTGCTTAATCCCAGTTCTTCTGTGTGCTAAACTTATGATTTGAGATATATAGCTTTCTGAGACACAGCTTCCAAATTTATAAACAGCTAAATGAAGATATATTATCATTATTTTTATCTTATTTGTTTTTAAATGCAAACCAGTTCCAACTATAATAGATTCTTAGGTTGTGAATCTAATGTTCTAGTACAGATTTGAGGCCAGATATTAACTAAAAGAAAATGTAATCTCTTTTTAAGACTATTATTTATTTAAATCAATTTATAGTCTTAAGTTTTGGTAGTATTTCGATATTCATCTTTGCTTATAGACACATTACCAACAGTGATTCCTTATCTGTTCAGAGTATTCTATTAATTTACAAAAAATAATGATACTAGTAAAATTTTATTGAAGAAGAAATGGAACAATTATCTAATAGTACAGCTGTTCCTGAATAAAAATAATCTGTTAATATAAAAGGCCTTTATTATCTTTGATAAAAATGGATTAATAGTTGATTCTAACTACCAAAGAGAAGCAAATTTGGATTAAATAAATTGAAGTGACTTTTACACATGCATAAAGGTAAGTAAAGTAAAAATTGATTTTTTATAAAACTGTGAGATTAAATGCCCTTAAGTATTACTCATGTTATCAAAGTCAAGAGGTAAAACTGATGGTGAGCAATGATATAAAATATTGTTGTCCCCAAATTACATTTAGTTCCGCAATGGAAGTAAAAAGGGCCATAATAGTCTGGTGACTAATGCCATAAAATTGTTTTATATAAGATGCAAAGTGATGAGAAAAATTACTCCCATTTTATTGGATAAAGGAAACCATAGTGCTGAAGTTTATGGGCACATTTGAATTACTTCCACTTTGTAAAACTATGTCTGGCCTTTTATGTTTGAAAACATCTAATGTAACAATCTTCACATCTACCAATTTATGCCAGAATTATAGCAAGTAGTGCAAGGAGAGACATTTTTTATAACCAGATGCTGTTGATTTACTTCTCTCAGAATCCTTTCCATAATTCCTACAGCATACAGCTCTGCCTGGGATAAAATTTTTATAACTGCAGGAGAACTTTGAGTCCTGCCTTCATGGAAAGAAATTTCTTCAGTAGTCTGCACACTTCCAATGAAGCCTAACATTTCTTGAAATATTCCTGAGTTTATATTGAATATGTACCTTCATTGTATGGAAAAACTTTCATTATTTCTTAAATTTAAGGAAGTGTAATACATTGAATGTTGCATTTTTCATAAGCATACAGGTTATTTAATTTTCACAAGCTGGTGTACTGAGCACCAGATTAAGAACTAGATTTTCTGCAACTCAGCACTCCCCCCTAATCCTTTTTGGTTACTTTCTGACCCAGATGAGAGAACTGATCTCTGGACCTTTTTTGCATCTAGGGTAGTTTTGATTGTTTTGTATTTTATATAACCAAAATTATAGAGTATATTCTTGTTCGTGAATAACTTATTTCACCAACAGTGTCTTTGAGTAACACTTATATATAACTATAAATGCTATTTTTACTACTTTATAACAGTCACTGTGTGCCTAAAAATGGCACTTTATCTCTTTAACTATTGAGCATTTGATAAAATTCCAATTTGAAGCCAGTGTTAGTCAGCATTTTACCCTGTGACCAAAGTACCTCGTAAGAAAAAACTCAGAGGGAGACTTATTTTGACTCAAGGGTTTAGACGTTTCAGCCCATGATCAGCTGGCTCCAGGCAGAAGCATGATGGTGGAAAGGCGTAGCACGGTTGGGGGACTGCTCAACTGACAACATTGGGAAACAGAGACAGAGAGAGGAAGGAGACAGAAACAAATCCACTTCCCAAAGCTGAGTCCCCAGTGATACTCTTCCTTCAGCCATGCCCCATCTCCCTAGAGTCTGACCATCTCTCAATGGTTCATTCAGATTATCACTCCATCAAATGAAATAACTCAGTGATGGGCTGGAGTTCTCATGATCCATGTCTTCACCTCTGAACATTGCTGCGCTACCTAACACATGAGCTTTGAGGGGCATTCCAGACCTAAACCATAACAGGGCCAAACCAGTATTGTTTAAAATACTCTCAAAGTAATATTTGGTAACTTGTAGAAACATCTCTTTTGGATATATAAATAATAAAAATGTCCACTCTTGTAATTCAGAAACAATTGAATATTAGCAATTTTATAGGCTTTAATATAGTGTCTAGGATTAGAATTGTATCACATTGTATACCTGTGTTTTTGTGTAGTAGATATTGCAAAAGAGTTTGCTAAATCACTATAAACATCAACCTTCCTAACATCAGTCTTTTACTGTCAGGTTGTCCTATAATATTCCAAATTAGTATTCTTTTAAGCTTTTAATTATTTTAATACTTGTATAGTGATATCTTACTGAAGTTTTAATTTCATTTCACTAATAAATGTAAACTCCTTGTATATTTGACAATTTGGATATCACTTCTTTTGAAGTATTTTAATTATTTTGTCATTTTTTCATTGAATTTTCTCTTTGTTGTTTGGATTTGAGTTAACGGTATGAATACATATGCTTGCATATTTTATATTCACTGAGCGCTTTCTCAAAAATATGCGTTGGGGATTTTTTTTTCTTTTTTTTTTTTTTTTTTTTTTTGCGGTACTGGGGATTGAACTCGAGGGCATTTTACCTCTGTGCTACACCCCCCAGCCCTATTTTTTATTCTTTATTTTGAAACAGGGTCTCACTAAGTTGTGGAATGCCTCACTAGGTAGCTGAGGGTACCGCAAACCTGGATCCTCTGGTCTCAGCCTTTCAAATGCTGGGATTACAAGTGTGTGATACCATGCCTGGCTGGGATGTTTTATTCAACTGTATGGGTTGCCATTTGAGTCACTTCATTGTGTTTTCTGCTGAATAATATTTATCAATTTTTTTTGTGTATCATTATTAGTCTTAATGGGTCTGATTTAAGAAATCATTGCCTGTTGAAAACAACATTGATAAATGTTATATCTTTTCTTCCAATAACTATGTTTTTATTTCTTTGACACTTTAATATTTGATGTGCGTGTGTGTGTGTGTGTGTGTGTGTGTGTGTGTGTGTGTGTGTCTATCATATATATTATATTCTTGCAGTACTGGTGATTGAACCCAGAGTCTGGTGTATGATGGATCAAGGGTTCTACCACTGAGATACACTCCCAGCCCAATATGTGCAATTAATTTTTGTGTATGAAATAATGTGGGGTCCAACATCTTTTCCATATATATATCTAATATCATTTATTGAAAAGGTCACATATCTCTAATAGAAATTTTGCTTTTTTCATAAATTAGTACATTGTGTATTTGTTTCCAGACATCTGCCACATTATTTTACATTATTTTAAATGTCATTAGTGGTAGGAAGACTGTTCTTTGGGAGTACACTTGACATTTGTAATGATCCAAAGCTTATTTGAAGTTGTGTTGAGAAATGTTGCCTTTGAGTAACTGGATAAAAATTAAAAATGAAAATATAATTTCTTAAATGGCCAGATTAGTGTGATAAATTGCTGAAGACATTCTAAACTAATTCAAACAGGGTCATTGGCATTGAGCTACCCTGCAAAGATGACACTTCTACAAAAAATAGACCGTTTAGATAACTCTGTGTTTTATGCCTTCAGCTTAAAAATAACACTAAAAAAACCTATTATCACCAGTTTTGACATTAGTGGTAATTTAAGCAATATATAAGCCAAGTGTAATGCCATTGAAAATAGTTCTAAGTTTGTCATAAATATATAATTATACATTTATTGATGTTTCCAAGTACTGCCAGCTAATATATTAGCTAACTTAAGCTTTGGAGATTTCTCATTATTTATCTCAATCCTTGCTTGGATTTTATAGTTTCTTTTCCATTAGGTTTGTTATCTCTTTTTCCTTCATTTATACTTCATACTAAAACTTTTATTTTCACATGCTGATTTGAAGCTTTAAGATGTGGCAATCAGTGGCAAGAAGATTTAGATTGCCTTAACCTCTGAGATGACTTTAAAAAAATTGGAGAATTTTGTAAAAACAACAGAAAATTTTTTGATTGAAGTGTTAAGGTACAACATCAAAAGAAAATGTAAAAACAAGAATAGCAGGACATATTATGCTTCTTTAAAAATTGTGTTATAAAATGGTGGCTAGGAATGTCCCTTTTTCTACCCTTGTCATGTTTTTTATATTTCTTGCATCTTACCAAATACTTTCTTTTAACTTAGATCTTGAAGGCATTTATTTATACATTTTTTAAACAATAATGCAATATATATTTTAAAATAGAAGAGATAAATTTATATGTACTCACCACAAATAAAAGATGAAATTTTAGTGATAGATAAGCCAGCTACCCTGAAATGCTCATTATCCAATGTATACATGGATCAAAACATCACATTGTACTTCATAAATATATGCCTACCTTGTGTCAGTTAAAAATAAAAAAGAAGTCATTAGACACATAATTTTTTTCATAGCCATTTATTTATCATACTTGAGTTTTTATCCTGAACTCCATAGAAGAGTCCAGTACACTCCATGAGTTCAACCAGGACAGGCTCCATAGATGACAATGAAGATGGTTTCTGAGAACAAAGCAACATGGAATTGTGATGGGATTCTTCATCTAGGAGGCTGGCTAAGATGAAAGGGATGGAAATGTACTTTAAGGACTCCCAAGGAAACTAGTGAGTGCAGTTACAACAGGAAGATGGGAAGCACTTGGGCATACACGAAGAGGTACTCCAGGATGTTCATCTTTCTCCACTTGACTTGAATTCTCTTCAGCTTACTGGAAGAATAGAGAATATCCTTATATACTTGAAGAGGCAAGAGAAGCCATTTGTCTCTTCAGGCATGAAGGATTTTTATTTGGTGGAGATGGGGACACAGGTGATTACAGTGTTTCTTTGACATTTTGTGTAATTTTTCACCAGCTTTATGTCAAGAAGAAAACCCAATGGAATTATATTAAAACCTCCAGGAAATTTTTACTTGCATAACAGCTATGTGTTTGTTAGTGATTTTTAAACCCAACCAAGTGGTTCAAAGTGAGCGTGTTCAACTGATTAGGTAACTCCTTACCTATCTTTG
>PVLC010030756.1:0-19285 GCA_004027655.1 Graphiurus murinus
TTTTTTTTTTTTTTTTTTTTTTTTTTTTTTTTTTTTTTTTTTTTTTTTTTTTTTTTTTTTTTTTTTGGTACTGGGGATTGAACTCAGGGGCATTCTACCTCCGAGCTACACCCCCAGCCCTATTTTTTATTCTTTATTTTGAAACCAAGTCTCACTAAGTTGCGGAGTGCCTCACTAGGTAGCTGAGGCTGGCCTCGAACCCGGATCCTCCAGTCTCAGCCTCCCGAATGCTGGGATTACAAGTGTGCGCCACCACGCCCGGCTTATTCTTTATTTTGAAACAAGGTTTCACTAAGTTGAGGAGGGCCTCACTAAGCAGCTGAGGCTGGCCGTGAACCCGGATCCTCCAGTCTTAGCCTCCCAAATGCTGGGATTACAAACGTGGGCCACCACACTCTGCTTATTTTTTTTGTTTTGAAACAGTATCTCATTAAGTTGCTGAGGCTGGCCTCAAACCTGCAATTCTTCTGTCTCAGCCTCCCAAGTAGTGGGATTAAAGTGTGAACCACCACATCCAGCTCACATCATTTTTTAAAAGTCTCCATGAAAGACTGAACATTATGATCATCTTTCAAAAAACCTATGCCTTAAAAATATGACTCGTTGTGGTAGTGCATGCTTGTAATCACAGTACTTAGAAGGCTGAGCCAGTAGGATCACAGGTTCAAAGCTAGCCTCAGCAACTTAGTGAGAACCTTACTGTTTCCAAATAAGAAATAAAATTGGGTTGGGGGTGTAGCTCAGAGGTAGAATGCCCCTGGATTCAATCCCCAGTGCCACCAAAAAAAAAAAAAGAAAAAAGAAAAAGCTGGGCATGGTGGCACACGCTTGTAATCCCAGCATTTGGGAGGCTGAGACTGGAGGATCACAGGTTTATGGCCAGCCTCAGCTACTTAGTGAGGCACTCCGCAACTTAGTGAGACCCTGTTTCAAAAATAAAGAATAAAAAATAGGGCTAGGGATGTAGCTCGGAGGTAGAATGCCCCTGGGTTCAATCCCCAGTACCACAAAAGAAAAAAAAAAAAAAAGAATAAAAAATGGGGTTGGGAGTGTGGCTCAGAGGTAGAATGCCCCTGGGTTCAATTCTTATTGCCACTCACATATAAAAATATATGTATATATAAATACATACACATATATATAATATCCTTTAATTGGACAATTATTCCAATTAATCTCAAACAGCAATTTTTTTTTTTTTCCCTGCGGTACTGGGGATTGAACTCAGGGGCATTCTACCTCCAAGCTACACCCCCAGCCCTATTTTTTATTCTTTTTTTTTTTTTTTTTTTGCAGTACTGGGGATTGAACTCAGGGGCCTTCTACCTCCGAGCTACGCCCCCAGCCCTATTTTTTATTCTTTATTTTGAAACCGAGTCTCACGAAGTTGCGGAGTGCCTCACTAGGTAGCTGAGGCTGGCCGCGAACCCGGATCCTCCGGTCTCAGCCTCCCGAATGCTGGGATTACAAGCGTGCGCCACCACGCCCGGCTTTTTATTCTTTATTTTGAAACAGGGTCTCACTAAGTTGCAGAATGCCTCACTAGGTAGCTGAGGCTGGCCGCGAACCCGGATCCTCCAGTCTCAGCCTCCCGAATGCTGGGATGACAAACGTGTGCCACCATGCCTGGCTTCAAACAGCAAATTTAACAGCCTTTTGTGTGTGTGTGTGTGTGTGGTACTGGGGGTTGAACCCAGGGACATTCTACCTCCAAACTACACCCTCAGTCCTTTTTTTTTTTTTGCGGTACTGGGGATTGAACCCAGGGGCATTCTACCTCTGAGCTACACCCCCAGCCCTATTTCTTATTCTTTATTTTGAAACAGGGTCTCACTAAGTTGCGGAGGGCCTCACTAGGTACCTGAGGCTGGCCGTGAACCCGGATCCTCTGGTCTCAGCCTCCCAAATGCTGGGATTACAAGCATGTGCCACGATGCCGAGCCCCAGTCCTATTTTTTATATTTTATTTTGAAACAGGGTCTCACTTAGTTGTGGAGGGCCTCACTAAGTAGCTGAGGCTGGTTGTGAACCCCGATCCTCTGGTTTCAGCCTCCCAAGTACTGGGATTACAAGGGTGCGCCACCATGCCCGGCTTCTTAGTAGCTCTTAAATGCATAATTGCATCACCATAAATAAATACATTTCTGTGGGGAGAGGGCAACAAAAAAAATAGAAAAAAAGAAAAAGAATCTACTATAGGGAGATTTCCATTCTCTTTCTCTTTCCTTTGCAGTATTGATTTGTTCTCAAGGTTTTTTTTTTTTTTTTTTTTTTTTTTTTTTTTTTTTTTTTTTTTTTTTTTTTTTTTTTTTTTTTTTTTTTTTTTTTTTTCGTGGTACTGGGGATTGAACTCAGGGGCATTGTGCCTCTGAGCTACACCCCCAGTTCTATCTTTTATTCTTTATTTTGAAACAGGGTCTCACTAAGTTGTGGAGGGCCTCACTAGGTAGCTGAAGCTGGCTGCGAACCCAGATCCTCCAGTCTCAGCCTCCCAAATGCTGGGATTACAAGAATGTGCCGCCACGCCCGGCTGTTCTCAGTTCTTAACTAACTAATCCTGCTTGGTCTTGGTGAGACCCAGTGGCATAAATTCCAGTTTAGAAGAGAGCAGACATGATGGTAACATGCTGACAGCCTTCATTTACATAAGAGAATACTAATTATGTGGCATCATCAACATCTGTGATTCTGCTCACTGCCATATGCGACAACACTGGGTATTTTAACCCTTCAACTCACTAAATACACCAGAATTGCATCTACTAAAAAACCTGGAAATGTTGCTTGAAGAGACACACTGAAGATAATTTTATAAATAACAAGTATCAAAACTGAATTTTATTTTTCCAAGTATTTCTTTTCTTTTCTTTTTTTTTTTTTTTTTTGCGGTACTGGGGATTGAACCCAGGGGCATTCTACCTCTGAGCTACACCCCCAGCCCTATTTTTATTCTTTATTTTGAAACAGGGTCTCACTAAGTTGTTAAAGGCCTCACTAAGTAGCTGAGGCTGATTCCGAACCCAGATCCTCCTATCTCAGCCTCCAAGTACTGGGATTACAAGTGTGTGCCACCATGCCTGGCTTTTTGCAAGTATTTCTAAGAAGTATGATAAAATATAATTTATTATCAATAAATAATTTTTTAAATGTTTAAAAAACAAGGTAGGAATCATATATTTTAATGTAGTACTGGGGATTGAACCTAGGGCATTCTACCTCCAAGCTACATTCCCAGTCATTTTGAAACAGGGTCTCACTAAGTTGTTGAGGCTGTCCTTGAGCCTGCCATCCTCCTGTCTCAGCCTCTCAAGTACTGGGATTACAGATGTGCACCACCACACCTGGCTAGGAATCACATTAAGATATAGTTAATACGTAGGGAAGGCTACCACATTCTCAAGTACTATATAGGACTATAAAGGGCTGTAAGTACAATGACACTAGGCTTTTGAGTTTTTACATTAATGGCTGAAACAGAAACTAAAAAGCCAGGGCAGCCCCTGGGAGGGCGGGGCCAGGGCAGCCCACGGGTCCTTTGTTGAGGGCCAGTCTAGGTGTGGGGACTGCTGGACTGCAGCTGCAGTGGCCACCCTGGCTTTCCCTCTTCCCCTGATTACCATTCTCCCTGAGTGGGTATATGTGGGTGAGCCTGAGGGACCTATAGATCGAGCACAGCTCAAACACCCCCAGAGAGGCAGGACCCTCTGAGGGCTTCGGAAGCTCTGACCAAGTGCGTCCATTGGCTCTCGGCCTGGGAGCAGGTTAGCAGCCGTCTGCCGCAAGCGGCGTCAGGGACCTGATGTGCTAGGTGTGCCAGCGGTGTAGACAGTGCAGGCTGTACTATCACTCGTTTGTTGTCGGTAGTCAGGTGCTGATACTCATGAATGAGTTTGTCTAGTCCTGGGTTATAGCAGACCTGAGGGTATGCCTGCATGATATGTCTTACTTTCATTACGATCTGCTTTCTTCAATGGAAAAGGAGTAGAGCAGGGCTGGGGACTTAGCTCAGTGGTAGAGCGCTTGCCCAGCTTTTACAAGGCCCACGGCTCCACCTCCAGCACTGCAGAAAGAAAAAATTGAATAAAAAGTGCAAAAAAAAAAAAATCCATTTCGTTGCAGCAACACAGTCTCAGCTTGAATTTTCACATGCTGGCATATGTATCACGTCCACGCCAATCAAGGACATTTGCGGGTGAGGCTCCCGTGCATTTGGGGCTGTCCTCTTGGGCTGGCAGCACCGATGAGCACACGCTACACTACACGCTGGGGCACCAGGAGATGACTGAAGGGGGGCAAGGAGATGCCGTCTGTGGAACAAAACTAAGCTAGCTGGCCTTCAAATAAATAAATAAATGATAAAAATAGGACTGGGGGTGTAGTTTGAAGGTAGGATGCCCCTGGATTTAATCCCCAGTACCTCAAAAAAAAAAAAATCAGATTTATTGAGGTATAGCTGACATACAATAAATTGAACATGTTTGAAGTGTACAGTCTGATAAGTTTGTTTGTTTTTGCTGTACTGGGGATTGAACTCAGGGGCATTCTACCTCTGAGCTACACCCTCAGCCCTATTTTTATTCTTTATTTTGAAATAGGGTCTAAGTTGCGGAGGGCCTCACTGGGTAGCTGAGGCTGGCCGCGAACCCGGATCCTCTGGTCTCAGCCTCCCAAATGCTGGGATTACAAGCGTGCGCCACCACGCCTGGCTCCAGTCTGGTAAGTTTTGACATAGATTGATTTTTACCTGTGAAATCACAATTAAACTAATGAACACATCCAACATGCCCCCAAATTGACTCGAGTCCCTCTGCAGCTCCTTGTTCTAGCCCGCCCCCCATCCTAGGTCACAGCTGGAGAAATTGGAACAAGAGTATGTACTAAATGACAATGAGCAACTTTAGGTTTGATATCATAATGATACTGTGGTTGTATTTTTTAAATCTTTATATGGTCACAATACCTCTGTAGTATGTACAGTTAAAATATTATGATGTATGGGCTTTGGCTTTAAAGTACCCTGGTGATGGCCAGGCATGGTGGCCCACTCTTGTGATCCTAGTACTTGGGAGGCTGAGACAGGAGGATCTCAAGTTCACGGCCAGCCTCAGCTACTTAGTGAGACCCTGTTTCAAAATAAAGAATAAAATTATAAGGCTGGGGTACAGCTTGGAGGTAGAACTCCCCTGAGTTTAATCCCCAGTACCACAAAAAATAAAAATTAAAAACAATAATAAGAGCCGGGCGTGGTGGCGCACGCTTGTAATCCCAGCATTCAGGAGGCTGAGACCGGAGGATCCGGGTTCGCGGCCAGCCTCAGCTACCTAGTGAGGCACTCCGCAACTCAGTGAGACTCGGTTTCAAAATAAAAGAATAAAAAATTAGGGCTGGGGGTATAGCTTGAAGGTAGAATGCCCCTGAGTTCAACCCCCAGTACCACACACACACAAAAAAACAAAAACAATAATAAAATAAAATAGGGCTGGGCGTGTAGTTCAGAGGTAGAATGCCCCTGGGGTTCCATCCCCAGGACCACGAAAAATAAAAAAATAAAAAAGGAATACCTTGGCAAGGGGGAAGAGGGTGGCAGGAAGACTGACAGAACGCACTGTGAAAACACTTGCAGTTGTTGAGCCTGGCTGACGACTACATGGAAATCACTGCACTATTCCCTTTTTGTGTATACTTGGAAAACTTCAGAAAGCACATGTCTATCATCATTTTTTGTTTTACTTTGAAGTACACCCCCCAAGCTGGGTGTGGTGGCACACACTTGTAATCCCAGTACTTAGGAGGCCGAGACAGGAGGATCGGGGTTTGCAGCCAGCCTCAGCTACTTAGTGAGGCCCTCCACGATTAGTGAGACCCTGTTTCAAAATAAAGAATAAAAAATAGGACTGGAGGTGTAGCCCAGGGGTAGAATGCCCTGGGTTCAGTCCCCATACCAAAAAAAAAAGAAAGAAAGAAATACACCCTCCCTTACCTGCCTCTTCCTGCCCCAAGCATACACTACATCAAAGCAGTATGGTTTGCTCAGTGTCAGTCACAATGACTTCCTGCACAGGCCTTTCAGGGTGCGTCTCAATCCACCTTTATTTTGTTTGTTTATTTATTGTGTGGTACTGGGGATTGAAGCCAGGGGCATTCTTCCTATGGGCTATACCCTCAATCATATTTTACTTTTTATTTGGAAACAGGGTCTTGCTAAATTGATAAGAGCCTCATTAAATTGCTGAGGTTGACTTCGTACCTGTAATCCTCCTGTCTCAGCCTCCCAAGTACTGGGATTACAGGCATGTGCCTGTAATCACCACTCCCAGCTCTTTATTTTTATTTTGAAACAGGGTCTCGCTAGATTGATGAGAGTCTCACTACTTGCTGAGGCTGTCCTCAAACCAGCAATCCTCCTGTCTCAGTCTCCCCAAGTACTAGGATTACAAGAATGTGCTACCACACCTGGCTTCAAGTCTACCTTTTTAGACTCAGGAG
This sequence comes from Graphiurus murinus, assembly GCA_004027655.1. Taxonomy (NCBI): domain Eukaryota; kingdom Metazoa; phylum Chordata; class Mammalia; order Rodentia; family Gliridae; genus Graphiurus; species Graphiurus murinus. Next base: position 6,487 of record PVLC010030756.1, read on the forward strand.
ACTACTTCTTCATAGGTCCTCTCCCAAATTTCTTTCAGTAACCTCACCAGATTTTTCTTTACAATTTTGTCCACACAATTCCTGAGTATCTCTGCCTTTGGGGTATATAAAGCCACTTTGGTCAATCTGTTGAAATGCCTTTGCTTATACTGATGTTTTCATTTTCTGAAACTTCCTCCCTAGCTGGGCGTGGTGGCAGACACTTGTAATCCCAGTACTTGGGAGACTGAGATGGGAGGATCCGGGTTCACGGCCAGCCTCAGCTACTTAGTGAGGCCCTCCGCAACTTAGTGAAACCCTGTTTAAAAATGAAGAATAAAAAAAAAAAAAAAAAAAAAAAAATAGGACTGGGGGCGTAGCTCAGAGGTAGAGTGCCCCTGGGTTCAATCCCCAGTACTGCAACAAACAAACGAACAAAAACTTCCTCTTTTACTGGAAAATTTTTTCAAACTTTTTCTTCCTCACTAATTCCAGTCATCTATGCAGAAAGGAATTTACCTTGTACCCTCAGCTTTCCTAGAGTCTCAACAGCTAGCAGTAGCACAAATATAATCCTTTTAAAAATCAAGAGCTGCGTACAGTAGAGCATGCCTGTAATCCCAGTACATGGGAGGCTGAGACCAGAAGATTCCAGGTTTGAGTCCAGCCTCAGCAACTTAATGAGACCCTATTTCCAAATAAAAAATTAAAAGGGCTGGAAGTGTGACTTGGAGGTAGAACGCCTCTGGGTTCAACCCCCAGTTAAAAAAGAAACAAACAAAAAACCCAACTGAAGTCAGGTGTGGTGGTGCACACTTGTAATCCTAGTACTTGGGAGGCTGAGACAGGAGGATCACAGGTTTCTGGCCAGCCTCAGCAACTTAGTGAGGTCCTGTTTCAAAATAAAAAATAAAATAAATAAAATAGGCTGGGGATGTAGCTCAGAGGTAGAAGGACCCTGGGTTCAATCTCTAGTAACACACACACACACACACACACACACACACACAACTAAATATTTTTGTTTCTCTGAGCCCAGTCAGATTAAGGTTACCCCTAGTCCATGTGATGCTTGGTTTGGCAAAACAAATTCTGGCCACGTGGCTCCTACACAACATTCTCAAACACCAACCAACAGGCTGTTTTCCTGCTGGGACTTTGGAATATATTTCTCATAGAAGTTCTGTTATGACCAGCACTTGGTCTAGTTTTCAAAGCCTGCTGAAACCACAATGTGTCTATAATACAGGAGTGGACCAGTACCACTACCACCAGGGAAGCTATCAAATTTATTTCCTCTGAGAACATTAATTCAGACTCACAACTTGGGATGCCAAGACCTGCTCCCCGCCAACTGCAGCCCGAGCAGTGACTGGGGACCCCCCCACATCTCCGCACGGCTCAAGAGGGCTTCCCACTCATGGCCATTTGCACGGGAGACACAGATATATGTTGGGGATGGCCTGTTAGAACAATTCCTGGGACTTAGATTCACAGACGGATGCTTAGGATTAGGCGGGAGAGTGGCTGCTCTGGTGACCCCATCACCCTGATGTCCAGCTGCTTAGACACAGAGTCCTGTGTGGAGAGAGGGCCAGGGGGAGGGGGAAGGGAAAGGAACATGGTAGGAGAGAGAGAACACGTGACAGGAGGTGGTGAAGAGCAGCAGCTAAATGGTGAAAGGCGCTCAGCTGAGGGGCCCATGTCCTCCCTCTGCTCTGAAGTAGTTAAACTGACTTGGCCAGCCTCGGCCTCCACTCCAGGCCACTTATTCTGGCCTCTGCAAGGCCACAGCTGGGCTGCTTCATCGAATACTTTATAGTAACGGACACTCTGGTCTTGTTTTGCCCACAGTTTTATCTAATAGGCATCCACGGTATGATGGTCTTAAACAATTAGAGAACATTTTTATATTTAAAAACAAGAAAGTCATCCAGGAATGGTGGCGCATGCTTGTAATCCCAGTACTTGGGAGGCTGAGACAGGAGGATCACAGGTTGGAGACCAGCCTCAGCAAATTAGCAAGTGCTTGTTTCAAAAAATAAAATAAAGTTGGGCTGGGCGGTGTAGCTCAGAGATAGAATGCCCCTGAGTTCAATCCCCAGAGGCCCCCCCACACATGCATAATAAAAAAAATAAAAAAAAAAAAAACAAGAAAATCACTCTCTTTTCAAAACAAATTAAAAGGTTTTTATCTGATATCTATTTTTCTGCGTCTTTAAAAATTGCTTAATAGCAACAAAGAGCAAGGATAGTAAAAGCCCAATTAAGATGTGAAAAGCAAACCCATTGCATTATAACACGCAGCTGAATTAAAGAAACAAATTAGCCCAAGCTCAGTCTCCAGTGGGCATGCCCATTGAAGATTTACAGGTCCAACAGAATGTGCTGTGTGGTGAAAATATAAAAGGAGCCTTCTTTCAAATAAGACATAGAAGGCATTTCAAAGACATGAACTGTGCGTGAACCCACATCTCTTGTATAAGGATAAAGCAGAAGTATTTCTGGGAGCCCAGCTATAGTGAGAGGACCAGGTCCTGACTCCTGCAAGAATAAAACAGGCTCACCACAAAGAGGCCAGGACATACCCAAGCAGTACGCTGTGTATGTGTTAAGTCCCACTAACCCTAGCACCCCTGCTCCTGTTTTAGTTTTGTGTGTGTGTGTGTGTGTGTGTGTGTGTGTGTGTGTGTGTGTGTGTGGTACTGGGGATTAGCCCAGGGGCATTCTACATCTGAGTTATACCCCTAGATTTTATTTTATTTTATTTTTTGTGGACCCAGGAGTATTATAACTCTGAGCTACATGCCCAGCCTATTTTATTTTTTAATTTTTAAATAGGGTCTCACTAAATTACTGACAGTCTCACTAAATTGCTGAGGTTTGCTTTGAACCTGTGATCTTCCTGTCTCAGCCCCCCCAAGTACTGGGATTATACACATGTGCCACCACACCCAGCTTTTTTTGTTGTTGTTGTTTTAAAAGCCAGGCATGGTAGTGCATGCTTGTAATGACAATACCAAAAAGAAAAAAAAGAAGAAGAAAAGAAACAGTCTCCTTAGGTTGCTGAGAGTCTCACTACTTGCTGAGGCTGTCTTCCAACCTGAGATCCTCCTGTCTCAGTCTCCCAAATACTAGGATTATAGGCACGTACCACTATGCCTGGCTTCCTGCTCCTGTTTTAAAATATCAACATTCTTGGCTTACCAGTGAGTCCTGCCATTTTTATTAAAGCATCAAAGTCCCCATTAAAGACAATATATGCTGGGTGTGGTGGCGTACGCTTGTAATCCTGGTACTTGGGAGGCTGAGACAGGATGATCTGGGTTCATGGCCAGCCTCAGCTACTTAGTGAGGCCCTCCACAACTTAGTGAGACCCTGTTTCAAAATAAAGAATAAAAAATAGGGCTGGGGGGGAGTAGCCCGGAGGTAGAATGCCCTGGGGTCCAATCCCCCATACTGCAATAAATAACCATGTGGCTATCTGAACCTGGCTTCTCTATTAGTTTATTAATTTTAAGGTAATGGTCACTACAGCCTATAGCCAGTAGTACACAAATAATAGCGTGTTTGAACCACCTCACTCAGCTATGACCAACTTATCAAAACACATACATCAGCGGTGTGGTGGAGCACATCTGTAATCTCACTAGGGGTTGAGGCGGGATGGAGCCCAGCCTAGACCACACGGCAAGACCCATCTGAAAACCAACCGACCAATCAACAAAACAGCCATAGGTATCATTACTCTACTACCACTCACACAGAACTTAACAAAACTAGTAAGAACTAAACTGCTTTGAAGGAACTGTGAATCAGAGACTCCCATCTAACATTAGCAGAAGCAAAATCAATACCACACATTCTTTCTTTCTGTTTTTTTTTTTTGCAGTACTAGCGATTGAACCCAGGGCCATTCTACCTCCGAGCTATACTCCCAGCCCTATTTTTTTTTTTTTTTTTTTGCGGTACCGGGGATTGAACTCAGGGGCATTCTACCTTCGAGCTACCCCCAGCCCTATTTTTTTTTTTTTTATTCTTTATTTTGAAACCAAGTCTCACTAAGTTGCGGAGTGCCTCACTAGGTAGCTGAGGCTGGCCGAGAACCCGGATCCTCCAGTCTCAGCCTCCCGAATGCTGGGATTACAAGCGTCAGCCACCACGCCCGGCCCTATTTTTTATTCTTTATTTTGAAACAGGGTCTCACTAAGTGTGGAGGGCCTTACTAACTAGCTGAAGCTGGCCGTCAACCCGGATCCTCCCATCTCAGCCTCCCAAGTACTGGAATTACAAGCGTGCGCCACCACGCCTGGCTCAATATTACACATTCTAAGACCAAATGGCAGACTTATAAAGGACCATTTAATGCACTATTGATTCTAAGAGGCCAGTTTACAAATTTTCCATGAAGAAAACATCCTATTGAATTGTCCCAAATATAATTTGGACCTTAATGGAAAGGTAGACGCTGGACTACTAAGATGATGGTATCACTGATGTCAGGTTCAAGAAATAAGGGACCCTCACACGGCAATGATATAAAGTGTCTTCAAAATAACAGTTAAAGCCGGGCATGGTGGCGCACGCTTCTAATCCCAGCATTCGGGAGGCTGAGAATGGAGGATCCTGGTTCACGGCCAGCCTCAGCTACTTAGTGAGGCACTCCGCAACTTAGTGAGACCCTGTTTCAAAATAAAAGAATAAAAAAATAGGGCTGGGGGTATAGCTCGGAGGTAGAACGCCCCTGAGTTCAATCCCCAGTACCGCCAAAAAAAAAAAAAAAAAAAAAAAAAAAAAAAAAAAAAAACAGTTAAGAGCTGGGGGTGGTGGTGCATGCTTGTAATCCCAGCATTTGGGAGGCTGAGACCAGAGGATCCAGGTTCACAGCCAGCCTCAGCTACTTAGTGAGGCATTCCGCAACTTAGTGAGACCCTGTTTCAAAATAAAGAATAAAAAATAGGGCTGGGAGTGTAGCTCAGAGATAGAATGCCCCTGAGTTCAATCCCCAGTACCACAAAACAACAACAACAACAAAAAAAAAACAGTTAAACCAGGTGCGGTGGTGCATACCTGTAGTCCCAGTACTTGGGAGGCAAAGACAGAAGGATCGCAAGTTCAAGGCCAGCTCTTGCAACTTAGTCAGACTCTGCTTCAAAATAAAAAAATAAAACAAAATTGGGCTGGGGGTGTAGCTTGGAGGTAAAATGCCCCTGGATTAAATCTACAGCACCACAAAAAATAAAACATAAAATAGGGCTGTGGGGGGAGTAGCTCAGAGGTAGAATGTCCCTGGGTTCAATCCCTCATACCATAACACCTACAACAAAAACAAACAAAACACTCCCCCCCAAAAAAGTTAAGCGTTTATCTTCTGAAAATGAAGTAAGAAAGGAAAAAGTGAGCCAGGTGTGGTGCCCCACACTTGTAATCCCAGCATTTGGGAGGCTGAGACCAGAGGATCTGGGTTCACGGCCAGCTTCAGCTGCTTAGTGAGGCACTCCGCAACTTAGTGAGACCCTGTTTCAAAATAAAGAATAAAAAAATTAGGGCTTGGGGTGTAGCTTGGAGGTAGAATGCCCCCAGGTTCCATCCCCTGTACCACAAAAAAAAAAAAAAAAAAAAAAAAAAAGAAAAGAAAAAATGTAGTGGACACAATAATCCTTCTGTTAAAATGACCAAAACCCCCAAGGTCTGGTAAGAAGCATATGCCAGAGGTCTGAGTGACTACCGAGTTCTGGGGACCCCCCAAATCAACCAAGGGGACCCCAATAGAATATGACTGCTGAGGACTGTCAGTATACGGCTGGCCACAGACGAGGGTCAGCAGGAAGGGGTGTCCTCTGGGCAGCACTTAGGCAGTGCTCTTCCCACACAGCGGAGGGGAGCAGGTCTCCAGCTGCTAAATACCCCATCCCCTGAGCCCCGTGATGGCACACAGGGGCGGGGGCCATTAGCCACTAAGACCATCCAGCAGACCCCTCTGCACTTACTCCCTACACAGAAAACCAGAATGGACTGTCTGTGTAGCTGCCTTCCGGGAGAGACTTCAATAACCACCAAACTCAAGCACTGGTGTGCTGACCAGTTCTATTTCTCATTGTAAATGAATCTCCACTCTGGGTTCTGACCACATAAGTCACTTCCCAAGACAACTGGCCATTGCATTTCTTTTTTTGTTTGTTTATTTTTGTGGAACTGGAGATTGAACCCAGGGGCATTCTACCTCCAAGCTACACCCCCAGTCCTATTTTTTATTCTTTATTTTGAAATAGGGTCTCACTAAGTTTCGGAGGGCCTCGAACATGGGAGCCTCCCGTCTGGCCATCACATCTTGATCTCATAAAATCGAGATTCTGACCTTTACAGTTCAGGTTGAGACCCTAGTTATGACTTCAGGGTAATGCCACCTAGGAGGGCTCAGTAAGAAGGAAGGTAGCTCTCCATTTAAGATCTCTCAAAGCCGGGCGTAATGGTGCATGCTTGTAATCCCAGTACTTGGGAGGGTGAGACAGGAGGATCACAGGTTCAGTGCCAGCCTCAGCTACTTAGTGAGGCCTGCCGAAACTTAGTGAGAACCTGTTTCAAAAATAAAAAATAAAAACTAGGGCTGGGGGTATAGCTCAGAGGTAGAATGCCCCTGGGTTCAATCCTTAGTACTGTAAAAAAAAAAAAAAAAAAAATTCAGCCAGACGTGGTAATCCCTACATTCGGGAGGCTGAGACTGGAGAATCTGGGTTCGAGGTCAGCCTCAGCTACCTACTGAGGCACTCCGCAACTTAGTGAGACTTGGTTTCAAAATAAAGAATAGCTGGGCGTGGTGGTGCACGCTTGTAATCCCAGCATTTGGGAGGCTGAGACCGGAGGATCCAGGTTCGTGGCCAGCCTCAGCTACCTAGTAAGGCACTCCGCAACTTAGTGAGACTCGGTTTCAAAATAAAGAATAAAAAATAGGGCTGGGGGTATAGCTCAGAGGTAGAATGCCCCTGAGTTCAATCCCCAGTACCGCAAAACATAAATAAAGAAAGAAAGAAAGAATAAAAACTAGGGCTGGGGGTATAGCTCAGAGTGCCAAAGCCTTAGTAATGCCCTTTGGAGGGCAGGATGAGTGGATGGAAGGATGACGAATACATTTAGCATACAAGGAAGGCCTTGGAGAACTTGCAGGAATGTCCCATTACAAGACTCTAAAGTGCAGTCATGAAGGACAACTTGATTACAGTTTAGCTTTGCTAGGTTACTCAAGTATGGAAAGTGGAATGAATGCACTGAGACAGCAACACCACCAAAGATGCAAGCTAAGGAAAACAGGTAAAGGAGAAAACTGTATGGAACGTCAGAAATTGAGGAGGTAGCTGGGCGTGGTGGCGCACGCTTGTAATCCCAGCATTTGGGAGGCTGAGATCAGAGGATCCGGGTTCGAGGCCAGCCTCAGCTACCTAGTGAGGCACTCCGCAACTCAGTGAGACTTGGTTTCAAAATAAAGAATAAAAAATAGGGCTGGGGGTATAGCTCGGAGGTAGAATGCCCCTGAGTTCAATCCCCAGACCCGCAAAAAAAAAAAAAAAAAAAAGAAATTGAGGAGGTAAGAAGGAGGTAACAGGACTAGGCAGGGTAAGCTGGAAGGTGACTAAGAAGTTACAGGCTATTATAAAACCAAAAAGAATACAGCAAAAAAGGTAGGAAAATTCATGGAATTTCACATGCCCGCTCACGTTCCCTCCCCCTACACGCATAGCACCAGATACAGTGTTTCCTTCCTTTGGACCTGTTTCAAAATAAAGAATAAAAAATAGGACTGGGAGTGTAGCTCAGAGGTAGAATGCCTCTGGGTTCAATCCTCAGTACCGCAAAAAAAAAAAAAAGAAAGAAAGAAAGAAGTGGACTGTGCATCCAATATTCTGGCTTCTTTGGGGGCTCCCTGAGGAACTGGTTTCTATCTCACCTGGTTCCGAGTACTGAAAAGACAGGCATCAGAGTTTGGAAGCCGTTGAAAACACAAGAAAGCAGTATGTTAGCACTGCAGCTCTGCAGGGGGAGCAAGAGATCAGAAAAACTTGAGAGATCGTAGAACTACCCAGCACAGGCTTGGAGAGGTGATTTTATCAAATGCCCAAGGCCCAGGAAAAGATTCCAAGACATACAAAAAGACAGGGAGATAGGCTCAAAGGAACGAAATAATATTCCAGAAGCCAGACGTGGTAGCCCACACTTGTTATTTGGGAGGCTGAGACAAGAGAATCACAGGTTCGAGGACAGCCTCCGCAAGTAGTGAGACTCATCAACCTAGTGAAACTCTGTTTCCAAATAAGAAATAAAATCAATCTTGGGGTGTATCTCAAAGGCAGAATGCCTCTGGGTTCAATCCCCAGTACCACACACACACACACACACACACACACACACACACACACACAAAACAACAAAAAATTCCAGGAATAGATCCTAAAGAAATATGCAGATCTAAGCTGGGCATGGTGGCACACATTTGTAATCCCAGTACTTGGGAGACTAAGACAGGAGAATCGCAGGTTCGCAGCCAGCCTTAGCAACTTGTGAGGCCCCCTGCAACTTAGTGAGACCCTGTTTCAAAATAAAAATTAAAAAATAGGGCTGCGAATACAGCTCAGAGATAGAACATCCCTGAGTTCAATCCCCAATACAACAAATTTAAAAAAAAAGAAAAGAAATGTGCAGATCTATGAGCTGCCCGACAAAAAATTTAAAAGGACTGTCATGAAGATGCTCAATGAGCTAGAAGAGAACACAGATATTGAGGTAAAATAATGAAAACAAGTGTAAACAAACATGAGAATATCAACAAAGACATTTAAACTATTAAAAAGATCCAAACAGAAATCCTGAGGCTGAAAGATACAGAAATGGAAGTTAAAAAATCATTATAGGGGTTCAATAGCAGGCGAAAGTAACAATCAGAAAACCCAAAGGCAGGTCATTTGAAATTGAAGCAGAGAAGCAGAAAAAGAAGGAAGGAAGGAAAGGAGGGAGGGGCCCAATGGCATTATGGAACAGAGTTCAAGAGAAGACATGATGAATTATGATAACTTAGGAGGGGCAGAGAGACACAAAAGAAGAGAAAAGTTTATGTGAAGAAAAAATGGTTTGAAACCGGGTGTGGTGGGAGGCTGAGACCAGAGGATCTGGGTTTGTGGCCAGCCTCAGCTACCTAGTGAGGCCTTCCGCAACTTAGTGAGACCCTGTTTCAAAATAAAGAATAAAAAATAGGGCTAGGGGTGGTGCAGCTCGGAGGTAGAATGCCCCAATGCCCCTGGGTTCAATCCCCAGTACTGCCCCCCCACTTCCAAAAAAAAAAAAGGTTTGAAATTTTGCCAAATCCAAGGAGAAACAGATATATAGATTTGAACAATGGGCAATTTAGCAAGACCTTACTTCAAAATAAAGTTTAAAAAGGAGCCAGGTGTTGTGGTGCACATTTGTAATCCCAGTATTTGGGAGGCTGAGACTGGAGGATTGCAGGCTTGCGGCCAGCCTCAGCTACTTAGTGAGGCCCTCTGCAACTTACTGAGACCCTGTTTCAAAATAAAGAATAAAAAATAGGACTGGGGATGTAGCTCGGAGGTAGAATGCTCCTGGATTCAATCCCCAGTACTGGGGAAAACAAAATATTTTGTTTTTAAAAGGGCTAAGGATAGCTGGGCATGGTGGCACATGCTTATGATCCCAGTACTTGGGAGGTGGAAATAGGAGGATAGAAGCTTCAAGAATAGCCTCAGCAATGTAGCAAGACTCAGCAACTTAGTGAGACCCTTTTCAAACTAAAATAAGGCTGAGGGTATAATTTGGAAGTAGAACGCCCCTGGATTCAATCCTCAGTACCACACTAGCACACACACAAAGGGCGAAGGATGTAGTTCAGTGATAAAGCTTTTGCTGAGCATGAGTGAGGCCCTGGGTTCCATCCCTAGCACTGCAAAAAGAAAAATAAAAGCTTTACTAAGTAGAGTAGCCGGGTGTGGTGGCGCACGCTTGTAATCCCAGTACTTGAGAGGCTAAGACAGGAGGATCCTGGGTTGGTGGCCAGCCTTAGATACTTAGTGAGGCCCTGTTTCAAAATAAAAAATAAAATAGGTCTGGGAGTGTAGCTCAGAAGTAGAATGTCCCTAGGTTTAATCCCCAGTACCTCAAAAAAAAAAAAAAAAAAGCAGAGTAAGCTGCAGTTCAGCTACTATTTTCCTGAATATGCTTTCAACCAGTAGGATGATACTACCACTTGGTAGCTCACTTGATGCCAAGGTAATTTATCCTAACACCAAACGGAATCTAATCCAACCAGTCCAAATGAACGAGTCCCCCAACCACTTGTCTTCAGTCCAATTTCACTGACCAAGATAAGATTCCTATCTGTTTTGTTCTTATAAAACACTGGTTCTTTATTAAGAGATTATTTCTCTTCAGCATTCTTGGTGGTAAGATGTTCTTTTTTTTTTTTTTTTTGTACCGGGGATTGAACCCAGGGGCATTCTACCACTGAGCTATACCTCCAGTTCTTTTTATTTTGAAACAGGGTTTTGCAAAATTGCCAAAGCTGGCCTCTAACCTGCAATCCTCCTGTCTTAGCCTCCCAAGTACTGGGATTACAGACATGGGCCACCATGCCGGCTGGATGTATACCTTTTAAAGATCGACGAAATAAAAACCATCAGGGAGCCACTGTTTTTTTTTTTTTGCAGTACTGGAGATTGAACTCAGGGGCGTTCTACCTCCGAGCTATACCCCCAGCCCCATTTTTTATTCTTTATTTTGAAACCGGGTCTCACTAAGTTGCGGAGTGACTCACTAGTTAGCTGAGGCTGGCCGCGAACCCAGATCCTCCGGTCTCAGCCTCCCGAATGCTGGGATTACAAGCGTGCGCCACCACGCCCGGCTAGGGAGCCACTGTTTTAGATCAAGTACTCTTGAAATGGAGCCTTGGAGAGTCAGGCGTAGTGGCACACAGTTGTAATCCTAGTACTTGTACAAAAGGATCACTGGTCCACAGCCCTCAGCCTCAGCAACTTAGTGAGACCCTGTTTCAAAATAAAGAATAAAAAATAGGGCTGGGGGTATAGCTTGGAGGTAGAATATACCTATGTTCAAACCCCAGTACCACAAAGAAGAAAAAAAAACTGAGGAAAAAAAAGTACAGGGGGTGTAGCTCAGAGGTAGAATGCCCCTGAGTTCGATCCCGAGTACCAAACCAAACAAAAACCCTTGGAGAGCCTTTTCATCTTATAGTTCTATGATTCTAAAGATCATAATTCTCAGTCGGGTGTGGTGGCGCACGCTTGTAATCCCAGCATTCAGGAGGCTGAGACCGGAGGATCTGGGTTCGCTATAAGCCTCAGCTACCTAGTGAGGCACTCCGCAACTTAGTGAGACCCTGTTTCAAAATAAAGAATAAAGCCGGGCGTGGTGGTGCACGCTTGTAATCCCAGCATTCGGGAGGCTGAGACCGGAGGATCCGGGTTCGTGGCCAGTCTCAGCTACATAGTGAGGCACTCCACAACTTAGTGAGACTCGGTTTCAAAATAAAGAATAAAAAAAAAAAATAGGGCTGGGGGTGTAGCTCAGAGGTAGAATGCCCCTGAGTTCAATCCCCAGTACCGCAAAAAAATAAAAATAAAAATAAATAAATAAATAAATAAATATCATAATTCTCTATAGAGAAGAGCTTCTCATAGTAATTACCAGGATTAGTATTGGGCTCTGCTATAGTTTTCTTTTGTATAATCTATTTCTTCATTAAAAGTACCTTCATTATTTATTTTCTGGTCTCCACCATAAAATTTTAAGATAGAAGTGTGTGTGTGTGTGTGTACTGAGGAACGAACCTAGGGGAATTCTACCTCTGAGTTACCCACACACACACACCCTTTTTTAAAATTTTGAAACAGGATCTCACTAGGTTGCTGAGAGTCTCACTACTTGCTGAGGCTGTCCTCGAACCTGTGAACCTCCTATCTCAGCCAAGTACTAGTATTACAGGCATATGCCACCATGCCTGGCTTAAGGTAGAATTTTCTTTTCTTTTTTGGGGGAGACTGAGGATTGAACCCCGGGGAGTTCTACCTCTGAGTTATATTCCCAGACCTATTTTATCTTTTTATTTTGAAACAGGGTCTCACTAAGTTGCAGAGGGCCTCATTAAGTAGCTGAGGCAGGCTGCAAATCTGCAATCCTCCTGTCTAAGACTCTCAAGTACTGAGATTACAAGTATGTGCCACCAGGTCAGACTAAGGTAGAGATTGTATTTTATTTTATTTTTGGTACTGGGGATTGAACTCAGGGGCATTCTACCTCCGAGCTATACCCACAGCCCCATTTTTTAGTCTTTATTTTGAAATAGGGTCTCACTAAGTTGCGGAGTGCCTCACTAAGTAGCTGAGACTGGCCGAGAACCCGGATCCTCTGGTTTCAGCCTCCCAAATGCTGGGATTACAAGCATGCGCCACCACGTCCGGCTAAGGTAGAAATTTTTAATCTGTCATTTTGTCTCAAATAAACTGAGGAGCAGCAGCATAGTGGTTAAAAAGTAAAGCCAAAGCTAGGTATGGTGGCACGTGTCTGTTATTCCAGTATTTGGGAGGCTGAGGCAGGAGGATTACAGGTTCCAGGCCAGCCTCAGCAATTTAGTGATACCCTGTTTCAAAATAAAAAATAAAAAGGGCTGGGGGTAGCCGAGCGTGGTGGCGCATGCTTGTAATTCCAGCATTTGAGAGGCTGAGACCGGAGGATCCGGGTTCGCGGCCAGCCTCAGCTACCTAGTGAGGCACTCTGCAACTTAGTGAGACCCGGTTTCAA
>PVLC010030757.1:0-19274 GCA_004027655.1 Graphiurus murinus
CATTTCTTGATTGTGTTATTTGTTTTCTTAGCTGTGAGTTTCTTGAGTTCTTTGTATATCCTAGATATGAGTCCTCTGTCAGATGAGTAGCTGGCAAAGATTTTCTCCCACTCTGTGGGTTCTCTGTTGAGGTTCTTGATAGTTTCCTTTGCTGCACAGAAGCTCTTTAGTTTATTGTAATCCCACATATTGATCTTCCGTCGGGTTGCTTGTGCTTTTGAGGTCCTGTTGAGAAAGATTTGACCTGTGCCTATGTGTTGAAGTGTTGGGCCTATGCCCTCTTGAAGTAGTTGCAAGGTCTCTGGCCTAACATCCAGGTCTCTGATCCATCTGGAATTGACTCTTGTGCAGGCTGAGAAAGTGGGGTTTATTTCCATTTTTCTGCTTATGGTTAACCAGTTTTGCCAGCACCATTTGTTAAAGAGGCTATCTTTTTTCCAGTGTATGTTTTTGGCTCCTTTGTCCAAAATCAGTTGACTGTAAGCACGTGGGTCTGTTTCTGGATCTTCTATTCTGCTCCATTTGTCTATGTGTCTGTTTCTGTGCCAATAACATGCTGTTTTTATTACAGTGGCTTTGTAGTAAAGTTTGAAGTCAGGTAGTATTGTGATACCTCCTGCATGGTTTTTGTTACTAAGAACTACTTTGGCTATCCTAGGCTTTTTGTTGTTCCAAATGAATTTAAGGACTGATTTTTCTATGTCTGTGAGGAGTGACCTTGGTAATTTCATGGGTATTGCATTGAATTTGTAGATTACTTTTGGGAGGATGGCCATTTTGATGATACTTATTCTGCCTATCCAAGAGCATGGTAGATTTTTTCCATTTTCTAAGGTCTTCGTCAATTTCTTTCTTCAGTTTTTTGTAATTTTCCTTATAGAGGTCTTTTACCTCTTTGGTTAGGTTTATCCCTAAGTATTTTATTTTGGGGGATGCTATTGTGAGTGGAATTGTTTTCTGGATTTCTTTCTCAGTGGTTTTATGGTTGGTGTAGAGGAAAGCTTCTGATTTTTTAAGATTGATTTTGTATCCAGACACTTTGCTGAATTTTTTGATCAGTTCTATAAGTTTTTTGCCTGACTTTGTTGGGTTTTCTAGGTATAATATCATGTCACCTGCAAAGAAGGATAGTTTTAGTTCTTCTTTCCCTATTTTTACCCCTTTGATTTCTTTCTCTTGCCTTATTGCTCTGGCTAGAGTCTCAAGTACTATGTTGAAAAGAAGAGGTGATAATGGACATCCTTGTCTTGTTCCTGTTTTTAGTGGGAACTCTTGCAGTTTTCCTCCATTTAATATGATATTGGCTGTAGGTCTATTGTATATTGCCTCTATGATTTTGAGGTATGTTCCTTCTATTCCGATTCTCTGCAGTACTTTTATCATGAATGGGTGTTGGATCTTGTCAAATGCTTTCTCTGCATCAATTGAGATGATCATGTGATTTTGTCTTTGCGTTTGTTTATATGGTGAATTACATGGATTGTTTTTCGTATGTTAAACGATCCTTGCATTCCTAGGATGAACCCGACTTGGTCATGCTGTATAATTTTCTTGATGTGGTTTTGAATGCGCATTGCTAGTATTTTGTTTAGCAGTTTTGCATCTAGGTTCATCAGTGATATAGGCCTATAGTTTTCTTTTCTTGAGCTGTCTCTATTTGGTTTTGGTATTAATGTGATATTGGCTTCATAGAAAGTGTTTGGGAGGGTCCCTTTTCTTTCAATTTCACGGAATAGTTTGAGGAGTATTGGGGTTAGTTCTTTCATAAATGTTTTATAAAATTCACTTGGGAAACCATCTGGCCCTGGGCTTTTGTTTGATGGTAAACTTTTTATTCCTGTTTCTATTTCTTTGATTTTTATTGGTTGATTTAAGTTTTCTATATCTTCTTGACTCAGTTTAGGAGGGTTGTATGTATCTAAAAAATTGTCAGTTTCTTCCAGATTTTCCATTTTGTTGGAGTATAGTTTTTCAAAATAGTTTCTGATGATCCTCTGTATTTCCATACTGTTGGTGGTAATATAGCCTTTTTCATCTCTTATTTTGGTAATTTGGGTTGATTCTCTCTTTCTTTTGGTTAGGTTGGCCAATGGTTTATCTATCTTGTTTATTTTTTCTAGAAAGTAGCTTTTGGATTTGTTGATCTTCTGTATTGTTTTCTTCTTCTCTATTTCATTAATTTCTGCTCTGATTTTCATAATTTCCTGTCTTCTACTGACTTTGGGGTTGGACTGTTCTTGTTTTTCAAGGGCTTTGAGCTGTGTCATTTGGTTATTTATTTGGTGAGTTTCCGTTCGTCTTATGTGGGCACTCAGTGCTATAAATTTTCCTCTTAGTACTGCCTTTAAGGTGTCCCAGAGGTTTTGATATGTTGTGTCTCTGTTTTCATTGGTTTCTAGGAATTTTTTAATTTCCCCCCTTACTTCTTCTATGACCCATTCCTCATTCAGCAATGAAATTTGTGAGACAAGGACCGCACTTTAAATCTCAGAAGAGATGACCTTATTTTTTACTACAAATCTTGTGATGCAAGTAATATTGATAACCAAGAATAAGAATATTTTGAGGTATACATTGTGTGTTAGTAATATGTAAGAGTGATGAGATTATGAATATTTGGTATTTTCTCCTTTTTAAAATGATACATGATTATTACATGATGGTAAAGATTACATGAAACACTCGAAAATATTTCTTTTAAAATACCTTGTCACATGTGCTCTCTAGTTTAGGAAGTCAAACAATTGTTTCTCTGGTGAGACAATGGCATATACTTCATCTCATAGTCAGTATCTCAAGTAGCCTGAAGGCTTGCCATGAAAGTTTATGGCATTTTCTCACAAATTTAAATGTACCTAACATCATTTTTTTTCTGGTACTGGGGATTGAACTCAGGGGCATTCTACCTCCGAGCTTCACCCCCAGCCCTATTTTTTTATTCTTTATTTTGAAACCGGGTCTCACTAAGTTGCGGAGTGCCTCACTGAGTAGCTGAGGCTGGCCGCGAACCCGGATCCTCTGGTCTCGGCCTCCCGAATGCTGGGATTATAAGCGTGCGCCACCACGCCCGGCTCTAACATCATATTTTAATTGTAACATATTAAAGACTGAAGTTGTCCAGGTTCATTCTATAACTCAAAGTCATTTTTGAGGGTCCTATTTGAAAAGGAAAATCTATTTTTAAAGTAGTACTTCTTGCAACTTGATAAAGCCCAAAATGTAAGTACTTGAGTTTTGAGGGTTTGCTTCTGCTAAAATCAAAGAACAACATTAAATAAATCTACTACATGGCAAAAATCAAAACTTGGATTTTTTAGTTATTTTTACAGAATAAATTTTGTTCAGATACAATATTATCTCAAAACAGTTTTTTAAAGTTTTTAAGGTGTGCACATCTATTGAACTGGTCTCAAGTCAGTGTAACAGGTAACCCTGCCTGCCTTCACACTTCAGCCCACTCCCAGGGAGACAAAAAGCCTTCATACATCTCAAGTTGCGAGACAAAAAGTTGGGGAATTCAATGGCTGACCATTCAAAACAAAACTAATTTAAAAAAGTATTAAGGCAAAAATTTAAAAAAAATTGCATTACATAATTTATACAAAAGCAATGCTATAACTTCCCTGGTGTGGACTCAGATGAGGACTGGTCCATCCCCCTAAGGTGAGGACTTCCTGTGACAATGCATCTCATTATTATTTGGAACATTTAATACAAAACAAAATGTATAATTAAAGTCCTCAGCCACATTTTTGAACTTTGGGAATGCTCACTACAACTGACTGATGTCACCTTCACCATTCCAGTTTTTAAATCCTGAGTCAAAAACACCAAAACAAAAAACAAAAACTAAACTAAAAAGGAAACAAATAAGGCCATGCCAATCTCATCTCATTTTTTTCCCTTTTGTCAATAAAGGGTGTAACATAGCTAAATAACAGTCCACTTAGAAGCATTTGTAGTGAACAATGGAGGGGCCAGACTCATTGTATTCCTGCTTGCTGATCCATATCTGCTGGAAGGTGGACAGAGAGGCCCACATGGAACTGCTGATCCATATGGAGAACTTGCGCTCAGGGGGATCAATGATCTTGATTGTCATCATGTGGGGGCCAGGGCTGTGAACTCCTTCTGCATCTGGTGAGTGATACCTGGGTACATGATTGTGCCGCCAAATAGCACAGTGTTGGCATAGAGGTCCTTGCGAATGCCAATGTCACACACTTCATGATGCAGTTGAAGGTAGTTTCCTAGATGCCACAAGATTCCATGCCCAGGAAAGAAGGCTGGAGGAGCACCTCCAGGCAGCAGAACTACTTGTTGCCAATGGTGATTGCTTGGCCATCAGGCATCTCGTAGCTCTTCTCCAGGGAGAAGCTGCAGGCTGTGGTGGCCATCTCCTGCTCGAAGTTCAGGGCAACAAAGCACAGCTTCTTCTTCATGTCACACACAAGTTCCCTCTCAGTTGTGGTTGTGAAGCTGTACTTGTGCCCCATCAAAATCTTCATGAGGTTGTCATCCTGGCCTGCCTGGTCCAGATGCAGGATGACATAGGGAAGGGCATGCCCCTTGTAAGTGGGCATGATGTGGGCTACTCTGTCACCAGAGTCCATCACAATGCCAGTGGTACAGTCAGAGGTGTACAGGGACAGCACAGCCTGAGTGGGTGGGGAAGTTATCTAGGTAGGCAAGGGACAGGTCATGAAAATATTTGTTTGGTACATCATTAAGAATTCAAATTTTGTTCAGCTTTTGATAAGAATGCATTAGACAGTTCTTGATGTGTTTCAAGAACATCACTCTGGCTGCTGTGTAAGTTAGGAATCTAAATAAATAGGAATAAATCCAGGAGACCAGTTTTGGGGTATTAAGCTCCACTATTCTAGATAAGAAGTGATGGTATCTTGGATTAGGATTATAGAATTTGAGACATAGAGAAATGGTCAGATTTTGGATTTATTTTGGAGATAGATTTTTCAGGAATTTATAATGTATTTTATTGGTAGTGAGGGAAAGAAAGAAGTCAAGCATGACATCTAGGTATTTGGTGTGAGTGATGAAATGCATTGATATGGAGATGCTACAGAGGACTGAGTTTAGGGTATTCATGAATTCTCTTTCTGACATATTATGCTTAAGATTCCTTGAAAAATAGGATATTTATGTTTGGAGGCCAAGGGAGAGGTCCTACATGAAATTAGAATGTTAAGGTATTTGAAGTGAAAAACTCTATCTTTGACAAAGTGGCAAAAATCCATCTCAAGGGAGCATGAGTTAAAATAAAAAGAAATTCATGAGTTCATTAAGTGAATCCTCATGAGTAATCTGGATTCAAACAGTGTGTCTATATCCAGTCTTCCAAATGATGTTATCAGATAAAATCTCTATCTCTCCCTATATCCTTAACATCATCTTTTTTCTTTTTCTTTATCTTTATTTAAATCAGGAAAAATTTGTCTAGATGGCAGCATAGATATAGTCACCAGAAGTTCAGTGTCACATAGTTTTATGGTTCAACATACCTGAAAGGGGCGTGACATTATTTCACCTATCACCTACTCTAAAGGTGTCTAGTGTAGTTTGTGTCACATAAATATCCTTGTGTTAATAATTATGTTCATGGAGCTAGAGATCTCTAAATATTCATCTTAGATCATGTATATAATCTTGTGGTTGACTAGGCTGAATTCTTGACTGTTCCACCAGAATCACATAAAATTAAACAGAGTGTTTCCCAAGAATAAAAGATGATGGGCAAACAAAAATTTGACAAAAATATATACCTTCATATTTATATGTATGATAGTGATGATATGTCATTATTAATTGGGGAATTATGAAATTGAACCATATGGAAGTTAAATATATTCCATAAGATTATAGACATAGTGCATGGAGAAAAGAAGACTAGAATTAAGGTATTCTTTTTCCCTGCCATTGGATCATTCCAACAGTCCACAATATCTTCTGTCTTTATTGTTAGTGTCATGTCATAGTAGCTTTGAGAGAGCAAGATTATCATCATCAGTGTGGTCCATTGGAACTTTGAAATTATGGAAGTAGCCTATATCTGAATTGTCAAGTATTATAGCCACTATATATGAATGGTGAGTATCTGAAATAAGCTAATATAACTGAGGAGCTGAATTATTAGCTTAAGTAATTAGGTTAGATTTAAATACATATGTGTGGCTAGTGGCTTCCATACTAGACTATTTAGATCTAGAGTAATTCAAACTGATTTATACCTCCTGTAGTGCATTGTACTTAGGCTTTTAGCAGGTTTATAAAAACTTGTTTAACGAAACTCAAATCTGAGTTATCTGATTCAGCATAGAGTTATATGTCTCTAATTTTACCTAAGAGTTGTTGTTCTTAAAGTTGACCATAAATATTTTATAAATGTAGTCCTTTCTGCCATTAACTTAAATAATAAATGAAACAAAATAAAAAATATACTCTCAGGATTTGTATGACTTTGAATCAGTGACTTTATCTGCCTGGGCCTCAATTTCATTCATTGGTATGGTTTGGGTTGCCCCATCTCTGAGGTATGGTCCTTGGGACTATATTTAGTCCCTCCTCCCCTTGCTTTCTCTCTGCTTTTAAGCTCCATGCTGTATAAGTCCCTCGGCCCCTGCTGTCTCTCTGCCTTCCTCCTCCATGCCCTGAACTCTTCAGACCTAACCTTGGTTAACATGGACTAAAAACTCTAAAATCTCCAGAACTGTGAGCAAATAAATCTTCCTTTCTCTAAATTAAGGTCATCAGGTATTTTGGGTCACTGCAATGAGAGTGCTGACTGAAACATTCACTGTCTATGAAATGGAAATAATAATGTAAAAAATAGAGTTATCACAAGGATTTAATATGACAAAACTACAACGTAGTTATGGTAACAAGAATATTAAGTAGTCATTTTTTGCCATTATCATTATTGTCATCATTGTCACCCTCCTCCTACCTTCCTCATCATTATCTTCAAAGAGACTGTGTCTGTTACTTAGACTTTTATGCCTCTGGCTTGTTTATCCTCCTAGTTAACTTGTTAATAATCTTCACATACTTTTGTAAGATTTCCTTAGGGAAATCTCAAGGTTCCAGTCCAAACCAAGGTTCTTTAGATTTCTAATCTTTCTGAGTTTTTTACTGTCTTTGTAGTTTTTTTTTATTATTCTGTCTTTTCTTTTGGACATTGGACATTTCTATACAGTACTATTCTTAGACCTGGGATAGGTAGGTCCCATCCAATTCCCCATTCTCTCAGTGTGCTCAGCATTTGGAATAACTCCTAAGAATGCTTGATGTTGCTCTCAAGTTTCTAAAACAGTCCAGGGCCAACAGAGCCTTTAGGGCAGTGTATACCAAGACCTGGGTCTTAATTACCTTAGGTTTCTCCCTTAAATTTGTCTAAATTAAGCCGGGCGTGGTGGTGCATGCTTGTAATCCCAGCATTTGGGAGGCTGAGACGAGGATCCGGGTTCATGGTCAGCCTCAGCTACCTAGTGAGGCACTCCACAACTTAGTGAGACTCGGTTTCAAAATAAAGAATAAAAAATAGGGTTGGGGGTATAGCTCAGAGGTAGAACGCCCCTGAGTTCAATCCCCAGTACCGCAAAAAAAATTGTCTAAATTATTCTCTGGCAGCTGGAATAGGCCTGGGACAACAATGATATTTGGGAAAAAATATCTTGACTCTGGACCGAGATCCAGATAGGCCCCAGTCTCCATTAATCCCCATTAAGCTGTTCTCAAACCCTCTTTCCTACATAAAAGGTTGAAGAGATTCTGGTTCATCTTGGGGCCAATAATTGGACTCTTGCTCAAGCACAGTATTTCTTTCAAGGTATTGTATGAGATCAGACATACTTAATGGTGCTAGCATGCTGACTTGGTAACGCTTAGATTGGAACAGGATGAGTTCATGGTTTTGAGAACTGATGACCCACCAGTTCTTTGGTCTTTATCTGCATGTGAGATTTATTTTGTATGCTCCCTGCTGATAGCACTAAACATGGTCATACTTCACCCTTCATAGGTTTTGTGTCATGTCAGGCAGTGCTCTGGGTGTGGATGTAGCTATACCCTCTGTGGGCAAGAAAAGTCATTGTCCCATAATTCCGTGGGGACATTTTAGTTGACAGTCAATGTTATCTCTTTCCTTTGATGTAGCTGGGGGTGGTGGCACACACTTGTAATCCCAGGATTTGGGAGGTGCATGTCATATTTTTCTCCTGGGTTGGTCTTACGGTTGGCTGGATGAGGGGTGGACATTCCTTAAGCAAATAGGATCATCTTTACTTTACTTGTGGGCCCCTTACCTATCCTTGCTGGTAGCTATGCATGGAACTCAGGGACAGTATCAAATTTTAAAAAAGCATATTCTAGGAATATAGGGATTATGTTCTAAATAGTAAGAAACACATGGTTGGAAGATGTGCTTTTATATTTAGATTATAAAATTCTGAATAATTTGACATGACCAAAAATCAAATTATCATTCACATTTTTCTGCATACTCTGGGAAAAACTTGCATTTAACAATTTTTTTTGCTTCCCTATGAGAAATATTTTATTTTATTTTTTTTTGATGGGTTAATAATTTTTTTTTAGCATGGATTTTATACATTTCTTGGGTACAACAGGGTTAATCACACATCTTTGTTGGGTACAAGCTAGTCTAGGTAAAGACATCCATGCACACATTTCTCATTAACCCTTCCCCAATTCCCGTCCCACTCCCTCTTCCTCCCTCCTTCTCAAGGTCAGTTTAGTGATTGACTTTGATGTGTTCATGAAAGTACATCATGCTCATTAGGGTGTCCTCTGTACCCTCATCACCTTCCGTTAAGTCAAATTCTTTGTTCACCTAAGGATTCTCCTTCTTCATCTGGAGTCCCTCTTATGTCCCATTTTCTCCCTAGCTTCCACATATTAGGGAGAGCATTCAGTTTTTAACTTTCTGTGACTGACTAATCTCACTTAACATAATGTTTTCCAGTTGCATCCATTTCCCTGCAAATAACATGATTTTTTTCTTCTTTATGGCTGAGAAAAATTCCATTGTGTACATATCCCATAGTTTTGTAATCCATTCATCTGTCGATGAACATCTTGGCTGCTTCCATAGTTTGGCAATTGTAAACTGTGCAGATATAAACACAGGCATTTAACAATTTTTAAGAGAGTCACTGGAAACCAGTATTCACAAGAAGTAAAATGAATGATACAGAGTCATGAATGATGGTATAACCAACATTAAATAAATGACATTCAGGAACTGCAGAGGCAGTAAGGTCCACATTGTTTCAAAATACACTGGTTGTGAAGAGCCATGGTATTATGAATACTATCAGTATTGCTATTTATTCTTTTGGTTAAAATGTAAAATTATCTGGAAATGACACATTGGACATAAAATAAACAATGAGATAGTTTACAGACCTGAACAGAAAAAGCCAGTGCCTGAACACTCTGAAGAATCTTCATATGTGCATTTTGTACAATAAACAAATACAGAAGCACCTTTTTCTATCTGTTATTCTGAATCTTTACCAATAAGTTATTTTAGTGTGCATGGAGCCACAGATTTTATAATATGTTTTTTTAAAGTATCTATTTTTTTAATTTTATTTTTTATTCGTACACTGTAAGCATACATCTTTGTTAGGTACAAATTGATAACGATAGATATACTAACAATTCTCATCTGACCCCTTCCCCAAATTCCCACCCCGCTCCCTCACCCTCCCTCCCTCTCAAGTTCAGTTTAGTGAGTGACCTTGATATACATTAGTGTCCCCCCCCGCCCCCGTCGAAACCCCTCGGCTAAATCAACTTCTTTGCTTTCTAGGGTCTCTCCTTTTTCATCTGGAGACCCTCTTATGCCCCATCATCTCCCTAGCATCCTCAAATTAGGGAGAACATACGCTTTTTTGCTCTTTGTGACTGGCTAATCTCACTTAACATAATGTTTTCCAGTTCCCTCCATTTCCTTGCAAATAACATGATTTTGTTCTTCTTTATGGCTGAGTAAAATTCCATTGTGTACATATCCCATAGTTTTGTAATCCATTCATCTGTTGTTGGACATCTTGGCTGGTTCCACAGTTTGGCAATTGTAAACTGTGCAGCTATAAACACAGATACACATGCGTTGGTCTGATAGTTTGGTTTCCATTCTTTTGGGTAGATACCCAGAAGTGGTATTGCTAGATCATATGGTAGGATCATTCCCATTCGTCTGAGGATCCTCCATACTGTTTTCCAAAGTGGTTGCACTAATTTGCAATCCCACCAACAATGTATTAGGGTTCCCACTTCTCCACACCCTCGCCAGCATTTGTTGTTGTTTGTGTTCTTCATAGTTGCCATTCTGATTGGAGTTAGGTGAAATCTCAAGGTAGTCTTGATTTGCATCTCTCTGACTGCTAATGATGTGGAACATTTCCTCATACATTTATTGGCCATTTGTATTTCTTCTTTTGTGAAGTGTCTATTTAGATCCTTTTCCCATTTCTTGATTGTATTATTTGTTTTCTTAGCTGTGAGTTTCTTGAGTTCTTTGTATATCCTAGATATGAGTCCTCTGTCAGATGAGTAGCTGGCAAAGATTTTCTCCCACTCTGTGGGTTCTCTGTTGAGATTCTTGATAGTTTCCTTTGCTGCACAGAAGCTCTTTAGTTTATTGTAATCCCATGTATTAATCTTCCTTTGAGCTGCTTGTGCTTTTGGGGTCTTGTTGAGAAAGTTTTTACCTGTGCCTATATGTTGAAGTGTTGGTCCTATGCCCTCTTCAAGTAGCTGCAATGTCTCTGGTCTGACATCCAGGTATTTGATCCACCTTGAGTTGACTCTTGTGCAGGGTGAGAAAGTGGGGTTTATTTCCAGCTTCCTGCATATGGTTAACCAGTTTTGCCAACACCATTTGTTAAAGAGGCTATCCTTTTTCTAGTGTATATTTTTGACTCCTTTGTCAAAAATCAGTTGACTGTAAGTCTGTGGGTCTGTTTCTGAGTCTTCAATTCTGTTTCATTGGTCTGTGTGTCTGTTTTTGTGCCAATACAAAGCTGTTTTTATTACTGTGGCTTTGTAGTAGAGTTTGAAGTCAGGTATTGTGATACCTCCTGCATGGTTCTTGTTGCTAAGAAGTACTTTGGATATCCTGGGCTTTTTATTTTTCCAGATGAATTTAAGGACTGATTTTTTTATGTCTGTGAGGAGCGCCCTTGGTAATTTCATGGGTATTGCATTGAATCTGTAGATCAGTTTTGGGAGGATGGCCATTTTGATGATATTTATTCTGCCTATCCAAGAGCATGGAAGATCCTTCCATCTTCTAAGGTCTTCATCGATTTCTTTCTTCAGCTTTCTGTAATTTTCCTTATAGAGGTCTTTTACCTCCTTGGTTAGGTTTATCCCTAAGTATTTTATTTTTCGGGGTGTGATTGTGAGTGGAATTGTTTTCTGGAATTCTTTTTCAGTAGGTTCATGGTTGGGATATAGGGAAGCTTCTGATTTTTTAAGATAGTGTGAATGGATGTTGGATCTTATCAAATGCTTTTTCAGCATCAATTGAGATAACCATGTGAGTTTTGTCTTTGAGTTTGTTTATGTGGTGAATTACATGGATATTTTTTCGTATGTTGAACCAGCCTTGCATCCCTGGGATGAACCCGACTTGGTCATGGTGTATATTTTTCTTGATGTGGTTTTGATTGCGCATTGCTAGTATCTTGTTTAGCAGTTTTGCATCTAAGTTCATCAATGATATAGGCCTATAGTTTTCTTTTCTTGAGCTGTCTTTATTTGGCTTTGGTATTAATGTGATGTTGGCTTCATAGAATGTGTTCGGGAGGGTCCCGTTTCTTTCTATTTCATGGAATAGCTTAAGGAGTATTGGGATTAGCTCTTCTGTAAATGCTTTATTAAATTCACTTGGAAAACCATCTGGCCCTGGGCTTTTGTTTGATGGTAAACTCTTTATTGCTGTTTCTATCTCTTTTATTGTTATTGGATGATTTAAGTTTTTGATATCATCTTGACTCAATGTAGGAAGGTTATATGTGTTTAGAAATTTGTCAATTTTTTCTATATTTTCCATTTGGTTGGAGTATAGGTTTTCAAAATAGTTTCTGACTATCCTCTGTATTTCCATACTGTCAGTGGTAATATCACCCTTTCCATCTCTTATTTTGGTAATTTGGGTTGATTCTCTCTTTCTTTTTGTTAGGTTGGCCAATGGTTTATCTATCTTGTTTATTTTTTCAAGAAACCAGCTTTTGGTTTTGTTGATCTTCTGTATTGTTTTTTTTATTCTCAATTTCATTCATTTCTACTCTGCTTTCATGATTTCCTGCCTTCTGCTTGCTTTGGGGTTAGACTGTTCTTGTTTTTCCAATGCTTTGAGCTGTTTCATTAGGTTATTTATTTGATGATTTTCTGTTCTTCTCATGTGGGCACTCAGTGCTATAAATTTTCCTCTCGGTACTGCCTTTAAGGTGTCCCAGAGGTTTTGATATGTTGTATCTCTGTTTTCATTGGTTTCTAGGAATCTTTTAATTTCTCTCCTTACTTCTTCTATGACCCAGTCTTCATTCAGCAATGTGGTGTTCAGTCTCCATGTGTTTCCATGGTTATTTTGGGTCTTCTTGTAGTTAATTTCTAATTTCACTCCGTTGTGATCTGAGAAGATGCAGGGAATTATGTTGCATTTTTTGAATTTGCCAGTGCTTGCTTTGTGGCCCAGAATGTAGTCTATTTTGGAGAAGGTTACATGTGCAGCTGAGAAAAATGTGAATTCAGCTGCAGTTGGGTGAAAGAGTCTATATGTGTCTAATAGGTCCATTTGGTTTATGGTATCCTTTATGTCTGAGGCATCTCTACTGATCTTTTGTTTAGAGGAATGGTCTAGAGATGTAAGAGGAGTATTGAAGTCTCCTAGTATTAGTGTATTGGGGTCCGTGTGTGTCTTTGTATCATACAGAGTATGTTTTATGAAAGTGGCTGCACCTGCATTTGGGGCAGAAATGTTGATAATTGTTATTTCCTCTTGCTGATTGTTCCTTTTACTAGTAAAAAATGACCTGCTTTGTCTCTTCTGATAAGCTTAGGCTTGAAGTTTAATTTATCTGATACCACAGTTGCTACTCCTGCTTGTCTCGGGTACCATTGGCATGGATTATCTTACTCCAGCCCCTCACCTTTAGCTTGTGGGCATCTTTGCTTGTTAGATGTGTTTCTTGTAGGCAGCATATAGATGGATTCTGGGTTTTGATCCATTTTGCCACCTTGTGCCTTTTTATTGGGGAATTGAGACCATTTATGTACAATGTGATTATTGAGAGATGGTTTTTGATTCCTAACATTTTGAGTTTTGACTTCTGTTTTCGGTGGATTTTATTCTTCTTGTTTAGTTGTTTGCTTCCTGGAAATTATTGTTTCTCTGGTTCTGATGTTTACTCATTAGTTCTTTGTAATTAATCTCTTTAAGTATTTTCTCTAGTGCTGGTTTGGAAGACATAAATTCTTTCATTTTCTGTTTGTCATGGAAGGGTTTTATTTCCCTGTCAATGTTAAGAGAGAATTTTGCTGGGTATGAGACTCTTGGCTGCAAGTTATTTTCTTTCAGGGTTTGGAATATGTTACTCCAGCCTCTCCTGGCTTTCATGACTTGATTCGGGAGGTCTGGAGTGATTCTAATTGGCTTGTCTCTAAATGTCACTTGGCCTTTTACTTTTGCTGCCTGTAAAATTCTCTCCTTTGCCTCTACATTGTTCAATTTAATTACTATGTGGCGTGGTGAACCTCTTCTTTGGTCTTGTCTTGAGGGAGTTCTGTATGTTTCCTGCACCTGTGTGTCTACTTCTCTTTCTATGTTTGGAAAATTCTCTGATATTATTTCCTTGAAGAGATTGTTTATTCCATAAGTTTCAACTTCTGATCCCTCTTCTATGCCTATTATTCTTAGGTTAGCTCTTTAAAATTGGCGCTCTTCTCTTTGATGTCCAATTCATACTGACGTATTATTTTTCTAAATTATGTACTATAGATTCATTTTTGGCATGGTCATCTTCTAAGAGTGATATTCTGTTTTCCATGTGATCTAATGTGCTGTTTGTAGTTTGTATTGATGCCGTCATTTCAGTTATTTCGTCTTTCACTTCCTTCAATGCTTCCCTTTGGTTCCTTTTCATGGCATCATATTCTTTGTTTAGTTGTTCCTTTATTTCTCTAAAGCTCTGTCTACATTCTTTCTGAAAATCCTGTATTGTTTCTAGTATTAAAGATCTGAATTGTTCTTCTGGTAATGTCTGCTATTCTGCGTTGGTGATATCTGTTATTGAAGGGTTGTGGTAGCTCGTTGTTTCTTTGTTATTTTTCCTTCCCATGGTTTGCCTATTCTTAGATTTATATCTTTGCTGCTCTTAAAAGTTTTCACGTCCAATCTCTATAGGAGGGGTTAGAGGTGTCTGAAGATGAATACAGGGACAGGTTGAAATCAGTGATAATGGTTGGGTGAGAGGTCACAATGCTGTATGCAGGAGTAGTGTAAAGAAGAGGTATGTTCTAGCGGAGTAAGAGGTTGAGTGTGTTGCGGTGACAAATTGTAAAGATTAGTGTTAGTAGATATGTCAGGAGATTCTGGTAATCAATATAGAGTTTCGAGTGTGGTAGTGTGAGATGATCTTGATATAAGACAGGAAAAAAAAAAAGAAAAAAAGAAGGGAGGAAGTACCGTGTTGAGGAGAGGAATATAGGGGGGAAAGAGGGAGGGGAAGCTTGTAAAAGGGAAGAGGAGGAGATTCAACAAGCTAAGCAAGTTAAAATAAAGCAAGCAATCATCCAAACAAACATAAGTAAATCAAGGCAATACAGAACAGAAACTGAGTAAAAACCAATAAAACTTAACACCAAAAAAAAAAAACAGAACAAAAACAAAAACAAAGACAAAAAACCCAAAGCGTAAAAACAGCAACCAATCACTAAAAGAAACACCCTGCTTGTTTGTAAGTATCGAGCTTAAATTTCCGAGTGTGTCTGTATCAATTTTATTTGCTATCAGTGCAGGCAGGGGGTTTCATTGGTGCCTCTCCCGCTGCTGGCTTCTGTCTCTGGGCTCTCCACAGGGCCTGGCTGCGTCTCTCTCTCTGCCTTTGCTGGTGGCAGGAGTGCAGTCTAAAAGCCAGGCCTTTTCAGATGCCCTATGTGCACTCGTAGAAGGGCGGGTGCCTGTGTCTATCCTTCTTATAGGGGGTCCTGCACCTCAGGGGCCCAATATCACTTACAGGTCACTGCTCCTCGGATTTCCCTTGTTGCCTGCTTCACCTCTGATCATTGCAGGCGCAAAAGGACAGTGGAGGTCTGGGTAGCTGGCAGGATGTTGGCTGAAGGGGCTGGCACGCCAGGCGGCACTGGCTGGTTTGCGGTGTGCTTCTGCGGTGCCTGCTCCCTTGTTTTTCCTGGGGTCTATGTCACTCCGCGCCAGGCCAGGTCATTGGGTCTGCCGAAATGCCTGTAGTTTTCGGCGGCTTCTGGGTGACCGTCACAGCTTCACACCCAGGTTCCCTAGAGCCTGCGGCCTGCACCAAGCTGCTGCTTGGCGGTTCCGGATCCCTGCTGCTCGGCCTGCTTCTCTGGCAGCTAGGTGGCACAGGCTGGTGATAGTCTGGGTGGATGGACTCTGATCCTTAGCTCTGGTTTCACGCTCAGGCTTCCATTAAGAAGCTGCATTCATGGTCTTATTTCGAGCTCTTCTGGGCGGTCATTGTTCTGCGCTGAGGCAATGTGCTAGGACTGATCCGCGGGAGCTTACGCTGAATGCCCCACTCGTTCTGGTCGCTGAGGGTGAGTGGATAATCTCCGCCTGGGAATGGCGTGGGGTCCTGGGGGTGCTGTGTCCTGGAGTTTGCTGCTCTCAGCTTCTGGGTGGACCCCACGGCTCCTGGTCCTGTTTTTCCACAGCCTACTTCTTCACTGCAGAGCCCAGCAGCGATCTGCCCTGGCAGAGCCGGGCAGGGATCCATGCCTAGCTCGAGTTTGCTGTGCGATGGAGTCCCTTGTTGTGCCTGCTCTGCTTCCTTGATCTTCTTTATTTGTTTGTGGTTCAAATTTCCCTTTTTTTTTTCTTCTGTTAAAAAGCTCTTTTTATGGTAAATTTAGATCCAAATCACAGCATCTGGGGAAAGTTATTTCACTCAGTCGCCATCTTGGATCCCCCTCTTATAATATGTTTTTAAATTAATTTTTTATACAGTCAGAAGACCCACAAAAAAATACTTGCCCAAGTCTCCTTCCACCACCCTAGAATTGGCCCTGCTTCTGTTTATATAGGTATGCATAATTAAATTACTTGCACTTAGAATACACATTTCTTCTAAAATATACACATGATAATTTGCTTTTATTCTAGAAGGTATTCCAAAAATTTTAATTTTCTGCAAATCTTAGAAGTCTTCTCGCTAAAAACAGAAATGCATTGAAAACTAGCAAGATACTTTTTTTTTTTTTTTTGCAGTACTGGAGATGGAACCCAATGACATTCTACCTCTAAGCTATACCCCAGGCCTATTTTTATTCTTTATTTTAAAACAGGGTCTCAGAGGTCCTCAATAAGTAGCTGAAGCTGGCCATGAACCTGTGATCCTCTTGTCTCAGCCTAACAAGTACTGGGATTACAAGCATGGGCCACCACACCCAGCTCTACAAATTTCATTTTACACAAAGTCTCAGACGATAAACAAAATCTAACAGAATACAAGAAGTTTTGATTGATTACAGAAGCTGATGATAATGACCACCAAATATCACGACATGCAACATATTATCATGTCCGTGGTATTAAGATGTGCCATTCATACTCTGAATAGTTCTAGAGGGCAGCACTATTGATTTCTTTGGTATAGTCTTAAGCGATTTTATCCTCTAGCTTGCTATAAGGCCTGTCATTTTCATTTGCTGCCTATTACCTGAATTGACAACTTTCTTTACTTGCTTTTACCTTCCAATTTACTGCTTCTAATCTTCTAGAGCTTAGAGACTAAGTTTATTTTCCTTGTATGTCAAATGTAATATATAGATAGATCTATTAATACATGAATCTAAACAAGGTTTGGAATATTACTTTTGGGAGTATAATGTGTGGGCTTTAGTTTGCAGGATTTATAAGAAAAAATCTCAGGTTTATGTTTTTGTTTATTTCTCAGTTTAGGGTTGAAGATGCTGGAGGTCTGATATTCGTGTGTTTTGATTTGTGTTTGCATGTTGAGGCTATATTTTATGTTTGTTTATATAATTTGTCTTATTATTTTAAAAACACCAGATTTCACATTATATCAAAAACCAGAGGGAAATGATTATTAAATTCATCAATTAGAGGAATTTCTTTTTTTTCATTTTTTATTTTTTTAGCATGGATTTTTATACATTTCTTGGATACAACAGGGTTAATCACACATCTGTGTTGGGTACAAGCTAGTATAGGTAAAGACATCCATGCACACATTTCTCATTAACCCTTCCCCAATTTTCACACCCCTCCCTCCTTCTCCCTCCTTCTCAAGGTCAGTTTAGTGATTGACTTTGATGTGATCTTGTAAGTACATCATGCTCATTAGGGTGTCCCCCTTTCCCCATCACCTTCCATTAAATCAAATTCTTTGTTCACGTAAGAATTCTCCTTCATCTGGAGTCCCTCTTATGTCCCATTTTCTCCCCAGCTTCCACATATTAGGGAGAGTATTCAATTTTTAACTTTGTGTGACTGACTAATCTCACTTAACATAATATTTTCCAGTTCCCTCCATTTCCTTGCAAATAACATGATTTTGTTCTTCTTCATGGCTGAGTAAAATTCCATTGTGTACATATCCCATAGTTTTGTAATCCACTCATCTGTTGGTGGACATCTTGGCTGGTTCCACAGTTTGGCAATTGTAAACTGTGCAGCTATAAACATAGATACACATGTGTTGGTCTGATAGTTTGGTTTCCTTTCTTTTGGGTAGATACCCAGTAGAGGTATTGCTGGATCATATGGTAGGATCATTCCCGTTCCTCTGAGGATCCTCCATACTGTTTTCCAAAGTGGTTGCACTAATTTGCAATCCCACCAACAATGTATTAGGGTTCCCACTTCTCCACACCCTCGCCAGCATTTGTTGTTGTTTGTGTTCTTCATAGTTGCCATTCTGATTGGAGTTAGGTGAAATCTCAAGGTAGTCTTGATTTGCATCTCTCTGATTGCTAATGATGTAGAACATTTCCTCATACATTTATTGGCCATTTGTATTTCTTCTTTTGTGAAGTGTCTATTTAGATCCTTTTCCCATTTCTTGATTGTGTTATTTGTTTTCTTAGCTGTGAGTTTCTTGAGTTCTCTGTATATCCTAGGTATGAGTCCTCTGTCAGATGAGTAGCTGGCAAAGATTTTCTCCCACTCCGTGGATTCTCTTTTGAGGTTCTTGATAGTTTCTTTTGCTGCACAGAAGCTCTTTAGTTTAATGTAATCCCATATATTGATCTTCCTTTGAGTTCCTTGTGCTTTTGAGGTCCTGTTGAGAAAGTTTTGACCTGTGCCTATGTGTTGAAGTGTTGGGCCTATGCCCTCTTGAAGTAGTTGCAAGGTCTCTGGCCTGACTTCCAGGTCTCTGATCTACCTGGAATTTTCTCTTGTGCAGGGTGAGAAAGTGGGGTTTATTTCCATTTTCCTGCATATGGTTAACCAGTTTTGCCAGCACCATTTGTTAAAGAGGCTATCTTTTTTCCAGTGTATGTTTTTGGCTCCTTTGTCCAAAATCAGTTGACTGTAAGCACGTGGGTCTGTTTCTGGATCTTCTATTCTGCTCCATTTGTCTCTGTGTCTGTTTCTGTGCCAATAACATGCTGTTTTTATTACAGTGGCTTTGTAGTAAAGTTTGAAGTCAGGTAGTATTGTGATACCTCCTGCATGGTTTTTGTTACTAAGAACTACTTTGGCTATCCTAAGCTTTTTGTTGTTTCAAATGAATTTAAGGACTGATTTTTCTATGTCTATGAGGAGTGACCTTGGTAATTTCATGGGTATTGCATTGAATTTGTAGATTACTTTTGGGAGGATGGCCATTTTTTTTTTTTTATTGTAGTAATTCGTGCAATATAACATACATCCTTGTTAAGTACGGGTTGTTAACAACATATTTGCACATAGTTCTCATTTGACCCTTTCCCCGATTCCCACCCCAATCCCCTCCCCTTCCCTCCCCCTCAGGTTCACTTCGGTGAGTGACCTTGATATG
>PVLC010030758.1:0-19174 GCA_004027655.1 Graphiurus murinus
TTCATTCCGATTCTCTGCAATGCTTTTAGCATGAACGGGTGTTGGATTTTATTGAATGCTTTTTCAGCATCTATTGAAATGATCATGTGATTTTTGTTTTTCATTCTGTTTATGTGGTGAATTACATGGATTGTTTTTCATATGTTGAACCAGCCTTGCATCCCTGGGATGAACCCAACTTGATCATGGTGTATAATTTTTCTTGATGTGGTTTTGAATGTGCATTGCTAGTATTTTGTTTAGCAGTTTTGCATTTAATTTCATCAGTGATATAGGCCTATAGTTTTCCTTTCTTGAGCTGTCTTTATTCAGCTTTGGTATTAATGTAATGTTGGCTTCATAAAATGTGTTTGGGAAAGTCCCCTTTCTATTTCATGGAATAGATTGAGGAATATTGGGATTAGCTCTTCTATAAATGTTTTATAAAATTCACTTGGAAAACCATCTGGCCCAGGGCTTTCTTTGATGGTAAACTCTTTATTGCTGTTTCTATCTCTTTGATTGCTATTGGTTGGTTTACTTTTTCTATGTCTTCTTGACTCAATTTAGGAACGTTGTATGTGTCTAGAAATTTGTCAATTCCTTCTAGATTTTTCATTTTGTTGGAATATAGCTTTTCAAAGTAGTTTCTGATGATTTTCTGGATTTCCACACTGTTGGTGGTAATAGTCACATTTTTCATGTCTTATTTTGATAATTTGGGTTGATTCTCTCTTTCTTTTGGCTAGGTTGACTAATGGTTTATCTATCTTGTTTATTTTTTCAAGAAACCAGCTTTTGGTTTTGTTGATTTTCTGTGTTTTTTTAAAAATTCTCTATTAATTTCTGTTCTGGTTTTCATAATTTCCTGTTTTCTACTGATTTGGGGGTTAGACTCTTCTTGTTTTTCAAGGGCTTTGAGCTATGTACTAAAGATCTACTTCACTAACCAGCACTCATGGGGGTGTGGGGGGAGACAGTTTCACTTAAGAGTTTCTTAAATGAAGAAATAAAAATTATTTCAATGGAAAAAAAAGATATAATTAGCTGGGCATGGTGGCACATACCTGTAATCCCAGTAGTTGGAAAGCTAAGACAGGAGGATCATAGGTTCCAAGTAAGCCTCAGTAACTTAGTGAGACTCAGTTTCAAAATAAAAAACATAAAGGGCTGGGGATATAGCTAATTATTACTGATATCTTGCCAACAAAGACAAGAAGTGCTTGCTGTGTTCTTTTTGCTTAGCTGCTGTTTTGTTTCTGGATCTTTCTGAGTATTTTGTCTTCTTTGCATATATCCCAGTGTGACTGACATTTCTATCTCTTCAAACCAACACACTTATGTTACAATGCTATATCAACATAACCATTTCCCCCTCAATTAGTAAAGGCAATTTCCCTGGCAAAGTTATATATTTTATTTTCTTCCCAAAAGGCCAACCATGACCTTATCCCATGTTTTAATTTAAAGAGGTGGCATCTTCTAAAATTTCAAGGAATTTAAAGTTTTCTTTAAGAAAGTCAAATAGAATCATCTGTAGAGATTTTTGATAATTTTCTGAAATAATAAGAAGATAAAGATGGATACATCCTTTAAAAGGGGGAGCCTTGATCATGATAGTATTGCTTCATCTCTTTCTCTAGGACTTGACAGGCTGTTTTCTGTAATTTATGTTAATGCTTTATTTTCGAAGTTTTCTTTCTTCCATAAGCTCTTCATACTTTGACCAAGAACTGACCTTTCCCATCTTTGAAATTCACCCTTCAACCTGCCCCCATTCCCAGGCTAGCTTTTCATTAGGGACCTTGGGAAACATAACCTTGCATTGCTGTGCATTGCACTCTGGTGGCGGGCCTCCTGACAACAATCAAAGAGCTGCTGGTGCCAGAGAGATGAACTCTGTGATCTCAGCCCCCTAAAGAGAAGCTTCCCCAGAGAGAGGTTGGATTTATGTCAGAGTTAAATCTTAATTCATCCGAGAGCTGAGAAGCAGTCAGGCTTTTGAATATTTTTATTGAGAAACATTTTCCAAATCACAGATCATATTAATATTTCAGTTACTTCTTTGAATGAATCTAGTTCAAGGCAACAAACAAAACCAGTGGCTCATGTGCAATTTGATTTAGAAAGAAGGTGCTTTTTTTTAGAAGTTTTAAACAATTTCTGATACATTTTTTTCCAGGTTGCACTTTTTCTAGAGATATATTGTTTCCAGGAACTTCCTTTGCCTAGCATAGTACAATGTAAAGATTTTTAAAGACCATCAGTGGAAATGAATGGAGTGTACTCAAAGAACTTAGAATCTTCCTTTGACTTTTATGGCATTAAGTACCATGTTACTCTAAATAAGATTGTGTTGCAGTGCTGGTATCTGTCTCCTGTGTGTGTGTGTGTGTGTGTGTGTGTGTGTGTGTGTGTGTGTGTGTGTGTAGGGTATTGGGATTAAACCCAGGGCACTCAATCTCCAAGATATACCCCCAACCCCTATTTTAGCTTTTATTTTGAAAGAGGGTCACACTAAGTTGCTTAGGCTGGCAGTGAACCTGTGATTCTCCTGTCTTAGCTTCTCTAGAACTGGGATTACAAGCGTGTGTCACTGTGCCTGGTGATATCTGTCTTAAAGTGGTAGTAGGTTGCTATAATTCTGGTTTAGAAAAGACTTAGTTTAATCCTACTAAATATTGAAAGACATATATCTAACTTTCATGGGAAATGTCTCGTGGTCTTAAATTACATGATAATATTTATCAAACACTAAAATGTAACACCGTTATACTTTGCATAGATCAAATTAATCATTAGAACCAGTTCATAGGCGCTGTACTTTAATTGTCCCCATTTCATAGACAAGGAATCTGAGACACTTAGAGTTTAAAAACTTTGTTCAAAGTATTAATGTCAGAGAGGAAATAAAAATGCAGGCAATCCAGTTACAAAGAACATGAATGTAACTATCATACTACTATTTCTCGCCAGGTCATCAACGTAGAATGTGGTTATAAGAAGCAGTGCTGAATTCTGTTAGGCTTTTGTAGGACTTTCATTTCTTCATTCTTTACATCTAACTTTACTTACTTTCTTTTTACTGTAAAACAACATGCCTTGGTACATGTTGATAATCTAGAATGCCCTTTCTCTGTCTTATTATTCAAGTTCAACCCCTTCTTCAATGCTCATTTCAAATTATATTCTCTCATAAAACTATGTATGTTAAAATCATGTGTACATGTATGTCACTATCACTCTGAACTACATTATGATATGAAACTACTACACACCAATAAAAGTATAAAATAAATTAAAAATAAAGAAAATAAAGTGATATAAACATAAAAAATCAGAAGGTCTCAAAACTTGAAAGTAGGAATGGAACACAGCAGATTTCTGGTACCATTTCTACTCAAGCTAAAGAATTACTGAGACCATTAGCTTCTGCTGAAAGCACACTATTACAGGGTATCCAATAGTTTCTCTTCATAAGCTCCTAGTTAGCAATTAATTATTACCATCATAAATTACACAGACACCATTGTTTTTTGACTGAAATTTTGGGTAGCATGGCTGTTTGTCATTAATTTTAATGTTTATTCATATATTTGCACTTTCAATAGATATTGTTGGATATTTTTTAATGTACCACTTTTCTAAATGCAAAAAAGATAATATAATAATGACTTAGATTTTTGTCTTTTAAAAATCAGATATTCCCTAGATGTATAACCTAGACTGGGTTGACTAGGAAATGGTTCATTGACAGTGAACCTTGATTTGAGATTTGAAGAAACAACAATGTGTAACTTTTTAGAAGAGACAAAACAGGAAAAATTGAGAAAAAAAAAAGCCAATGGAATGATCCCTATTTTACAGATGAAAATAAAGTACCTGAGGCAAAGAAAAGTTTTTTTTTATGATTATAAGGCTAATAATTGGAAGAATGAAAATTTGAACTACCATTTTCACTCCGTAATTGATGATATTAAATTAAGGTAATGAAAAGAATAGCCTCATGTTCGAGGAGTTGTAAGTAATTACTTAAGGTTAAAGTGTGGGATGGGAGTTGAGATGACAGTAAAATAAGGCAGAAGAGTTAGGTGATAGAATTTTGGAAGCTATGATTTTATTCTTATTTGCTTTTTTTCTAACTCTGAAAGAGTCATTTGTGTTTTTCTCTTTGTGACTGCAAACTTAGTTTCTCTGAGGTCAATTTTAGTTTTTCCTGTTGTTAATTTTCATTCTGTTATTTTTCTCAAGTTGTTTCTTTGCTGATTTTTTAGCTGGTTTCATATTCTTGTTCAATTTAACCACAGAATGTTGCCTTTATATGACTCTCTGTTTCTGCTTTTTAGAACTCATCTCTATAAGTCTTTTTCTTACACCAAGGAAAGGTTTTACATAATATGTTTTGTGTAGGAAGGAATTTTAGTGATATACTTTTATTCCAAGTTTTCAGTGAATCGTGTTTTCCCTTATGTTCCAGTATGTTAAATGTATTTATATAATGTATAAATATCTATATATACATTATGTAACATATATATGTATGTGTATGAGCATATATATCTATGCCTATATATATTTTTGTCCTCAAATTAAAAAACTATAATATAGATATGTATATATACCTTTAGGTTCCTTAATTGTATATTTTAGCCCTTAAAAGTATGTCAAATAATCTGTTCATAGTTTGAAAGACAATATTTATTTTCTTGCACAGTCTATGTTGCCCAGCAGATAATCATTTATTGTGAGTTTTCTTTTAATTTTCATTTCAGGGTTTCTATTTTGGAGGGTCAAATTAAATCTCTGCTAGAGAATTTTATAAGTATTAGAAGAAAAGTGTTCAATGGTCAAATAATTGTGGGAAAAGTAATATGCTACATGCCCTTCTTTGAAATGCAATAGCTAGCATTGAGGGAAGTTCTATAGAAAAGAAGCTTATTAAGTATTCTTTTTAAAAATCAGTATTTGTTAAACTTACTTTAAAAAGAATATGTTACTTTTATGTCTATGAACATCTCTTGGACTCTAGTTTGTGAAATGCTGTAGTGTGAATAAAGTCTATTTCCCATAGGTACAGGATCATACTGAATATTAAACACTTCAGTGTCTTAAATGGATGTGTAAATAGAGGTTACTGGTGAAATTTAGCCAACTCAGTAGATTTGCCTCTTATATTTAAAGAGCCACATTTGGATCACTGGCACATAAAATGTTTCAGTTAGGATTCTTACTGCTGTGACCAAAATACCTGATGACCACAACTTAGAGGAAGAAAGATTTATTTGCTTGCAGTTCTGGTGGTTTCAGAGTCCCCAAGGCCACACCCAGTGATCCTCCTCCTCCAGTCATGCCTTAGCTGCCTATCTTACCACCCAACGAATACATGCAAATGATAAATCTGTCAATGGATTTACCCACTGATGAGATTAGAGCACATAATTCAATTATTTTATCTCTGAACGTTTTTGCATTGCCAATTCACCAGCTTTTTCACGGGACATTTTATATCCAAACCATAACATTCAAACTCTGTGTTCATATTGGAGCAGAGGATAGGAGGAGAATTGGAGTCCTTTTTGAGGCAATCCATTTCCTTCTGTTTTAGAGAGTGGGTTTTGGGAATTTCAAGGAGGTGTATTTTCTAATTCATACAAATGAAAATAAAAATCCATAAAATTACTTCCCTAAATTCTTCATAAACCTTTAGGAAGTATAAGTGTACATGGCTTCTGTTCTCAAGTCTTATTTCACTGTGTGTGTGTGTGTGTGTGTGTGTGTGTGTGTGTGTGTGTGTGTGTGACTATTATTTTGGGAAAGTGAAAGGAACATATTACATACTGTGAGTCTTTTCCTGTGCTAACAGCTATCAAAGTATTTTGTAAATAACAAAGTATTATTGAAAGGTAACATATTTTTATGATTCTCTCTTCTTCACAATAGTGCTCAGGAAAAAATAGACAAAGGTTTATTTTAATGGGAGCTTTTCCTTTGGTTGATTGAGTTATTGGTCGCATGATATTCTAGCTCTTCTGTAACAGTAGACAGTGACACTAGAGTGAGATTGACTTTAATATTGGACTTAGATCTATTTTCTGATGATGTTTTTGATGATGAGTATAAAAAGTTGCTGTGCCATTTTGAAAGACAAACTTTAATGTATTTCTGCCTATGGTCTGGTTCTATCATTTGTACCATATTTACCCTGTATAATTCTTTTCTTTCAGCTCAGTATAACATACTGGTTTTCAGTACAAGATAGGTCATGTTTATCTGTTGCACTATCTATGGTCCAGTGATCGCTTTTGTAGTCCAAGGGGGACTGTATGAAAACTGAACTGTGTCAAGGAGTCTAAGAGTGTTAAAGTTCACCAAGAAATCAAGATGAGGCTTTGCAGAAACAAGAGGGAGTTAAAATTAGTATGAATTGATTTCCTACCCCCTTTTCAGAAATTTTTCTCACATGTTGAGAGCCTTTGGCCATTTATGTTATGCTCTGTGATAAGACTGTGACATGACTATGCCAGAGGATGGCCAAGGTCAATAATGTGACCTATTTTTATTTTTTCTTAATAGGAAAAAGTTGCCATTCTTTTCCAGCACTAGCAGAGTCTTTCTGTGTGTGTGGCTCTGCAGACTCCTTTTTCTGAACATTTCACATCTTTTCCTTTGATTAAGCTTGTTAGATTTCAG
This sequence comes from Graphiurus murinus, assembly GCA_004027655.1. Lineage (NCBI taxonomy): Eukaryota > Metazoa > Chordata > Mammalia > Rodentia > Gliridae > Graphiurus > Graphiurus murinus. The sequence continues at coordinate 6,670 of PVLC010030758.1, forward strand.
ACCTCCTTGAACTTTAAACTTCTCATTTTCAGCATTTCCAGTTAGATGTTCTAAATCTAGTGATCTATTATACAATATTATTAACTTCTCTGTCCTTTGGCGACTTCCTTATCCATTTCAGACACATTTTTTCTTCAAACAATGAGACAAATAGGAGATAAACATTGTTGTAAGCTATCCTGAGTAATTTTACTTACAAGTTTGAATCATCTAAGGCAAATAAGAATACATTCATTATGTGGATACTTTTTAGACTCAATTTGTTGCTCAGTTTCTTTTGTACTTTGAGCTGGGATTACAAAGAGGTTTTAGTTATTTTTTGATTAAATCCATGAAACTTTATTGGTGTGTTCATGAATCTACATGAATTGATTACTAGTATATTAAAAGTATGAAAATAACAATATTTTTATAAGACATGGAGTATTTAACAAAAATTGAAACTATATAGAATATAATGAAACATACAATATTTAAAAACAAGGAAATTATTTTTTCAAAATGTCTAACTAACTCAATGCTCTAACTCACTTTTTGTGTCTGAACAAAAAAAAAACAAAAAAAACAAACAAGCAATGTCAGAATTTAATGTTAGGAAATCTTACAGTGAGACTTGCAACCAAGATGGCAATTTTAACTGATGGAAAATACTACCTGATCACTTTCTGGATACAAGCAGAGAGAAATACTAGAAAATAAGTTAATGTACAGTTAAATATGAATTGAAGAGATGGAAGGTTTTGGTGCTAGAAATAAATTCTTTTTTAAATTTAATGTGCTTTGATTAGTGTATTATAGTCTCACATCATAATATAAATCATGTTGACAATGCATATATGTACACAGCACTTGGTGTCCCCCCATCTTCCTCACGTTCCCCCATCCCAATACAAAGTACTGAGACTGACATTGGTATATTCACATGTACACATAGTTGATGGTAGTATTCTCATTAATGAACCTCATACTTCCTCCTCCCTCTTTGCTTAGACCTCCTCCCTGGCTCCACTGAGGTTTCTCCTGCATTATTTGGAGTCCCTCTTATATCACAATTACTACCTAGCTTGCCCATATTAGAGAAAACATATGATTCTTCACTTTCTGTTGACTGGATAATCTCACTTAACATAATGTTCTCCAGGTCTTTCCATTTTCTTGAAAATTATATTATTTTGTTCTTCTTTATTGCTGAGTAGAATTCCATTGTGTGTATTTCCCATAATTTTGTAATCCATTCTTCTGTTGATGGACAACTGAGTTGGTTCCATAATTTGGCTATTGTGGATTGTGCTGCTTTGAACATGGGTATGCACATATTACTTTAGTTCTCTGCTTTCCACCTCTTTGGAAAGATACCCAGGAGTGGTATAGTTGGATCATATGGTGGATCCATTCCCAGTTTTCTAAGGAATCTCCACAGTGATCTCCATAGAGGCTAAACTCTATCCCACCATAGAGGTGGGATTGCAATCCCACCAACAGTGTTGAAGAGTTCCAATTTCCCTACATCAGAAATAAATCCTGAAATGAAGTAGCATAGTGAGACATTGCTGAAGCTGAATATCTCAGGGGGTCTTAGGATCTCAATGCTAGAATTTAACTACTTAAATGGATGGATGATGAGAAATTGGATCCATACAGATTAAAGTACTGAAACTGAGCTACAAAGAATTGCTATATTCAAGAAAGTAGAAATAGGAAATAGCTGCTAGAGTGAAAGTGATAAAAAAAACAAAACAAAACAAAACAAAAAAACTGGCATTTTCTATTGTCTTGGGTGGGAAAAGTCAAGAGCGAGAAGATTCAAACCAAATCCATGCTTTGAATAACTATGGGGACTTAATTAGTCAGGGTTCTCCAGAACAGAACCAATAGACCAATAGTGTGTGTGTGTGTGTGTGTGTGTGTGTGTGTGTGTGTGTGTGTCTTTGGAAGAGGATTGGCTCTTGCAATTATGGAGCTTGGACATTTGCACAATATGATATCCACATGCTGGAGAACCAGGAAACCAGGAATGTGATTCAGTCTCAGTTCAAAGGCTGGAAAACCAAGGGAGCTGAAGGCCCAAGAAGTAGAAACACTGAGTGGGGGTTGTCTTGAAGTCTGAAGTTCTAAGAAACAGCAGCTCTGATGTCCTAAGGAAGCAAAGATGTATGTCCCAACTCAAAAAAAGAGAATATGCCCTTACAATACCTTTTTGTTCATTTTGGATCCTCAATAGAGCTGGGCAAGATAACACATGAAATTTTGAGAATACTGGATGAAAGCCTTTTCTTTGGATAAAAGTCCTTTATCAGGTATATTATTTACATATATTTTTCTTAGTTTATGGCTTGTCTTTTCATTTTCTTAAAAACCACATTTGAAGAGAAGAAATTCTTAAATCCAATTTGTTAACTTGTATGGTTTGTGCTTTTGTTATTTTATTGTTTTCCCCCAAAGATTAGAAGATGATGAAACTGTTTTATGTCTTGATTGTAGTGCTGCTGGTGTTTACACAGCTATATATGTTTGTAAAATGTCTAGGATTATATACCAAAAAAGACTTATTCATTTTATAGTTTTACATTTACATTTAAGTTGATTTTTCAATATGGTGTGAGGTAGGGAAGGAAATACATATTTTTTTGGTTTGTGGATATCTAATTGTTCCAAAAAATTTTTAGAAAAGACTAACCCTTTTCTACCCGAGCATTTGGGAGGCTGAGCCCAGAGGATCTGGGTTCAAGGCCAGCCTCAGATACTTAGTGAGGCACAGCTTGGAGGTAGAATGCCCCTGAGTCTGAGTTCAATCCCCAGTACCACAAAAAAAAAAAAAAAAGAATTTTTAGGAAACAATTGAACTACATATCACTGACTCTATTTCTGAAGTCTCTTTTATTATACATATATGTGTTTACAACATGATAAACTTTGTATTAAGTAATATAAATTCCTTTAATGTTCTTTTTCAAAATTGCTTTATTTTTTCTAATTCCTTGGTTTTCCATGTAAATTAAAATTAGCTTGCTGATTTATATTAAAATAAATCCTGCTGGGATTTTAATTAAAAATATAAAGGAACTATATTGAATATATAGAATTTACATTAAATCTATCAGTTCGAAGAAGCTGATTTTGTAAAATATTAAATCTTAACAATGTTGAATTTTCTAATACATCGACATGATATATTCTTCAAATGATTTGGTTATTCTTTAGTTTCTTTTATCAATGTTGTATAATTTATATTACATAGATTTTGTACATAATTTGTTAGTTTTATGTCTAAATGCTGTGAATGGTACTTTTTTACTTGAGTTTATAATTGTTCATTGCTACTATGATATTACGTGTGTGTGTGTATGTGTATTTTTTTTTTGGCACTGATGATTGACCCCCGCTCCTCCAAGGGGCATTCTACCTCCAAGACTTTTTATTTTGTTTACATTTTGAAACAGGGTCTCAGTAAATTGCTGAGACTGTCTTCAAACCTGCAATCCTCCTGTCTCAGCCTCCCAAACACAGGTGCCACCACACCTGGCTAGATATATCCTTTTATATTGAACTTGTGTATGATGTCCTTGTTAGTTCCAGAAGCATTTTTGTAGACTCCTTGGGATTTTCTACATAGACAATTCTGTCATGTAAATAGTGACGGTTTTTTTTTCATCTTTTAAAATATGGATGCTTTTATTTATCTTTTGCTATATTTCTTGCCTTTTTCTATCTCTTGTCCTCTTGCCTACTGAATCTCAGGCCTTCAGTATGATTTTGAATAAGATAGGTGAGAGCAGATTTTTATCTCTACATATATTGTTGGCTAAAGATTTTTTTGAAGATGCCCTTTATCAAGTTAAGGATGTGATATATCTTACATATGATATTAGATATATAGGAAAAGTATTAAAATATGTTTGAAAATGAAGCCTAATAATATCAGAATAGAGACTGACTCTGAAGAGGAGTAAAAGAGGAATGGAAAGGGAGAAGAATATAAAGGGATTCCTATGGTGTCTATAATAATTTTAAAAATATCTAGATAAAATGTATCAAAATGTTTATTAATTCTAGGTGTTATGTTTATACATATTTGAAATTTTTTTCTTTATTTGAGATATATTATAAACAAAGAAATTCTTGCTATATGTATATCTTAAAAATTTCATTAACCTTGAGGATTTAGGGTAGAATAAGTAAATTTTACAAATCTGAATTTTAATATAAATCAAATCAGTTGAATTTGTCTTTCCACTTGCTTCAAAGTCGAGATGGGAGAATTCAAGAGTAATTAAGTTCTGCTTCCTTATTTGCTACGCCTATTTGCTATCACTTTAGCATAAATCACTGTCAATATATGTTTCTTTGTGGAGTTTAGATGAGTGGCAGTTTCTTCTTCTGCATCTTTATCTTCTTTTTTTTCCCCTTTTTTTGGTGCTGGAGATTGAACTCAGGACATTCCACCTCTGAGTTACACTTTCAGCCCTATTTTATTTTTATTTTCAAACTGGGTCTCACTAAGTTGCTGAGGATCTTGCTAGTTTCTGAAGCTGGCCTTGAACCTATGATTCTCCTGTCTCAGTCTCCCAAGTACTGGTATTATAGGTGTGTGCCAATGTGCCTGACTCCCAGACTTCCACCCCATTTTTTAAAATTAATTAATTTATTTTTTTCAGCACAGATTTTTTATACATTTCTTGAGTACAACAGGGTTACATAGACATTTATGACATCAATCATTGTCAGATCACAAATAGCACCACTTCTTCGTTTTACACGTATAGCCCACATTCTTAACATAGCCTGGTAAAGCAAACTTTCTAGAGTCATAAAACCATACTCCTTTAGGGTCATATATTTACTTTCTAAGAAGTAGGAGGGTCTTTCATCTACGCATCCTAGGGGCAATCTCCAGACTTCGAGACGCCAAAGTAGCCATAGCAGAAGAGTCAGTATAATTGCTCATATATGCAGATAGCAAACTGCCAGGGGGAAAAGAGCCCAGCTGGGCTCCCACAACTCCTCCATTTTTATTTTAAAATGCACGAAAGACTGTGCCTGTCTTAGGTTGTTTCCTACCAGGTGCTTAATTTTACCCATCATGAGGTTTCCATGAGTCATTCAATGAGCCCTGTCTTAGGTTAATTTGCCATGAGAAAATCGAACCCGTCATTGACTACCAGGCCCTGTGCAAGGCAGTGCTTGCATTTTTATTCCATGTAAATCTGCTCATATGAGAACTCAAGAAACTCACAGCTAAGAAAACAAATAACCCAATCAAAAAATGCGCAAAGGATCTAAATAGACACTTCACAAAAGAAGAAATACAAATGGCCAATAAATGTATGAGGAAATGTTCAACATCATTAGCAATCAGAGAGATGCAAATCAAAACTACCTTGAGATTTCACCTAACTCCAATCAGAATGGCAACTATCAAGAACACAAGCAACAACAAATGCTGGCGAGGGTGTGGAGAAGTGGGAACCCTAATACATTGTTGGTGGGATTGCAAATTAGTGCAACCACTTTGGAAAACAGTATGGAGGATCCTCAGACCAATGGGAATGATTCTACCATATGATCCAGCAATTCCACTTCTGGGTATCTACCCAAAAGAACAGAAACCAAACTATCAGACCAACGCATGTGTATCTATGTTTATAGCTGCACAGTTTACAATTGCCAAACTATGGAAGCAGCCAAGATGTCCATCGACAGATGAATGGATTACAAAACTATGGGATATGTATGCAAAGGAATTTTACTCAGCCATAAAGAAGAACAAAATCATGTTATTTGCAAGGAAATAGAAGAAACTGGAAAACATTATGTTAAGTGAGATTAGTCAGTCACAAAAAGTTAAAAATCGAATGCTCTCCACTCCATTTTTTAAATTTTATTTTGAGACAAGGTTTTCCTAAGTTGTCTAGGCTGGCTTTGAACTTGCAATTCTCCTGCTTTAACCTCTAGAGTATATGGGAATGTATGATAATTTAATGAACTATATATTTACCATTTAAACTTTCACTTATATTTTTATAGTGAGTCAATCCTCTTCATGTATGTGTGAAATAGTTGCCTTCATTTTTGTGAATTTCTCTTCTTTACCTTTGATAATGTATTAAGTGGAGTCTTAGTATTTAATTATCAACTAAAATTTTTCTTTAAATAGCAAAGTAATTAAACCTTTGTATATTTACTACATGATTACTTCAGGTTTTTCCTACTTGGTAACTTTTCATATTTTCCCAAGTCAAATTTGTTCATTTTAAAAATGTGATTATTTTCTCTGATCTTTAAACTTATAAAATCTTTTTCTTTTGATAATCATTTACTTAAGTATTTTTAGACTATTTATGATAGTTTGGCTGTCTAGATGTTACAATTTGTTGAATATAGAATTTTTGTGATATCTGAGGTGAAATTTTAAAATTGGCCTTTAAAAAGAGTCAAACACAAAGCATCAAGAATGTACACTGGTGAGAGAATATTCTCTTTAAAAAATGGTGTTGGGAAAACTAGATATCCACATTCACAAAAGGGAAATTGGACAGTTGTCTAACACCATAAAGAAAAATCAAATCAAAATGGATTAAAAGACTTAAACATAACACCTGAAAGTATAAAGAAAACAACACCTGAAAATATAAAAGAAAACCTGGGGGAAAGGCTGTATGACATTGGTCTGGGTAGTGATATATTGGATATGACACCAAAATCACAAGCAACAAAAGCAAAATAAACAAGTTGACTATATCAAACTAAGAAATTTCTGCACAGAAAATAAAATGATCAATGAAATGAAATAGAAAACTATGGAATGAAAGAAAATGTTTGCAAAGCATAAACCTGATGAAAGGGTTAATATCCCATATATGTAAGGAACTCATGCAACTTAGTAGCACAAAACCAACAACAAACAAATAGCCCAATTACAAAATGGGCAAAAGGCCTGAAAAGATGTTTTTCCAAAGAAAACATACCAAGTGTCAACAGGTTTATGAAAAGTTGCACAATGTCAGTAATCATCAGAGAAAAAAAAAATCAGAACCATAATGAGATAATTACCTTATACATGTCAGTACTAAGGTAGAAGAAATAATGATATAGGAAGGAAGGAGACAGAAGGAAGGAAAAAGAGTCTGTATCTATAAATCCAAAAAGCCACAGGATCAGACATACTCCCCAGGCCTCATTTTTCCTCCAAGCCTGTCATTACCAAATTTCTGAGAAATCTATAAATCACTCATTTATGAAAATTGTCTTATTTTGATTAAAGCTTATGCGCACTATTAACCTACACAATGTATATTCAGATTAGATAAAGCAAAGGCAGATGTATTTAAGAAACCTATAATATAGGCTCATTCCAAACATTTTCTAGACAGAGCAGACAAGGTCAACCTAAAGGTCCTTGAAGAAGACCAGATCGCCATAAACATCTTATGATCTGACACCAAAGAACTGAGTTCACCAGTTTGACATTCCCACATACTTTCCCATGCCCAGTTCTCACAAACTTTCATTTAGAAGAAGAGCTCAAGTCCCTAACGCACGTCTCACTCTTGAGAGCCTGCACTCCTTTTACTTTTGAACACACCTACTGCCCTATCACTTTCTTTCATTGAATAAATCTGTCACGGCTTTATTCTGATGCATTCTGAAAAGAACCCACCCAGGCTGAGATGAGACCCTCTTCTCTCATTTTGAGGGACCTTCTCAGAGCCCCTTTAGCGACAGGATGGTTATTATAAAAGAGTAAAAAAATAACCAGTGTTGGGTGTGAGACAGGGGAAGACTGCTAGTGGGAATTTTAATTAGTATAGCCATTATGGAAAATAGGATGGAGGTTCCTTAAAAAATTAGAACTAAGCTGGATGTGGTAGTAAACTCTTATAATCCCAGCACTTGAAAGACTAAGACAGGAGGATTGCAGGTTTGAGATTAGCCTCAGCTACTTGAGCCTTCAGCATCTTAGTGAAACCCTGTTTCAAAATAAAAAAATAAAATAGGGATGGGGTATAGATCAGAGGTAGAATGTCCTTCAGTTCAATCTCAGTACACACACACACACACACACACACACACACACTTAGAACCACTGTATGGGGTCCAGCAACCCCACTCATGTATATATTCAAAGGAAATGAAAATAGGATTTTGAAGAGACACCTGCACTCTCATATTCACTGCAGTATTATATACTGTAGCCAAGATATGGAAACAACTTAAACTAAGGTATGCATGGATAAAGAAAAGGTGCTATATGTATGTAAGTTGGAATATTATTCAACCTTTAAAAGAAAGAAATCCTGTCATTTGAAACAACATGGATGAACCTGGAGGACATTATGCTAAGAAAACTAGACACAGAAAAACAAATGCTGCATGATCTCACTTACATGTGGTGTTTTAAAAAGTGGAACTTAGACTGGATGTGGTGGTCCATGCCTACAATCCCAGTACTTGGGAAGCTGAGATAGGAGGACTGCAAGTTCAAAGTCAGCCTCAGGAAGTTAACCAGACTCTTAGCAATTTAGTGAAACTCTGTTTCAAATAAAAAATAAAATAGGACTTGTGGTGTAGCTTGGAGATAGAATACCCTTGGGTTCAATCCTTAGTACCCAGAATCAATTAATGAATACATAAATAAATATATAAATAAACAGTGGAACTTATAAAAACTAAATTATAGCAGAGTAGTTTTTAAAAAAGTGGAGTATTTGCCAGAGGTGGAGGTAGGGAAAATAGAGAGATGTCAGACAACGGGTACAAACTTTCAACTAGAAAATGCGTAAATTCTGGAGGCCTAAGGAAGAGCTTGGTGAGTACAGTTAATAATAATATACTGAATACTTAAAATGTTCTAAGAGAGTAGATCTTAAGTATTATCACACCCGCCACATGTTTGCATACACACATGTGCACACATACACAACAAGGTTGCTGTGGATAGGTTATCTTAATTGTGGTGATCATTCCACAATGTATACACATACGAAACATCATCTTGTCAGCCATACCTTAGAAAATCAGTGGAAAAAATAGCCCAGCAATTATATCAATACAACTTAATGACTGAATCTTTCCTTTTCTATTGGTATTCTAAGGAAAATTCATTGCCTTTTTCCTAATTATATAACAAAAATATTTCTTTATTTTTTGTACTAGTTCTATATGATTAATATTATTTCAAGATGTGATTTGATTTCCTTTAGAATATTTTATTGTATGGATGTATAATAATTGTCAAATTATTTCCTCCTGCATAGGTACAGAGCTTCACTCAATATTTGTCTGTTAATCAATCTTGTATCCATGTGTTCCAGCAGATTTTTCTAATATGCCTCATATACCCAGAAAATTAAAGAATAATATAAAATATCCATTATAGCTTCAAAATGGCTTTTTAATATCCTCATAAATTTTTTAGTTCTCTTCATATATGTCTCATATACATTTTATTTATATTTTAATACCTTTCTTCTGGGTGTGCTGGCGCACGCCAATACTTAGGAGACTGAGACAGGAGGATCACAGGTTTGTGGCCAGCCTCTGGCAACATAGTAAGACTCTATTTTAAAATAAAAAATAAATAGGGCTGGGGTATAGCTCAGGGCTGGAATGGCCCTAGGTTCAAGCCTAGCTTAAAAAGAAAAATTTTTTGTTCCTGTTTAACTTCCACCTTATTTTTTTCTGGTATGTAGGAAAACTATTCAATTTTAAATGCTTATTTTATAATGATACATTTTAATAATTTTTATGTTATTTTGTGGGTAAATAGTAATATTTACTAAACAAATACCTTTACCTACTTCTTCATCATTACTGTCCTCATCTCATTGCATTGACTAGAACGTCAAAGACAAAGTCTAACAATATCCTGAGCCATCTGTTTTTTTCCTGATATTCAAAGGATTTAATTCAGTGTCACTATAAGGTATATTGAGTTGAGTTAGATATATTTAATATGTTAAACAAGAACCCTTTCTTTTGTAATTTTGTAAGGTTTTATTTTTAAAAACTTCTAAAAGTACATTGCATAGTTACATAGTTAATACAATGCCTTTTAGCATTTAACAAGATAATTGGATGGTTTTTATTCTCTTACCAGAGATAAATTATATTGATATATTTCCCACTCTTATGTTCTACACATGACCTACTTGTCACTGAATATTTTTCCCCTAACATACTTAAAACATTTCATTAAAGTTTTACTCAAGATGATTGGTTGGATTTTTCTTCTTGTTTTTAGGCTTTTTCTCCCTGTTTACAGTGATACATAGGTTGCATTATAGTACTTTTTTCTTGTTTGTTTGATTACTTTTTTGTTGGGTGGTGATAATCAAGTTGTTCTTTCTTGTAGCTTTTGCTTTTTTTTTTTTTTTTCTTTTTAAGTAGCTTAGGGAGTCCTCCCTCCCATAATTGTATGAAACAATTATGCTTTTACTTTTGTGTGTGTGTGGTACAAGGGATAGAACTGAAGGCTGTTATACCTCGGAGCTACAATTCCAGGCCTATTTTATTTTTGTATTTTGAAACAGGGTCCCACTAAGTTGATGAGTACCTCACTAAATTGCTGAGGCTGGCCTCATACCTACAATCCTCCTGTCTCAGCCTCTCAAGTACTGGTGCCACAAGTGTGTGCCACTGTACCTGGTATGCTTTTATTTTTAATAGCAGGGTCTAGAAAAATATATTTAGACAATACACTTGAGGTAGAAGAAATAAAAAAAAACAGGTAGAAAGATTTTTTTGTGTGTGGTACTGGGGATTGAAGCTAGGGAACTCTACCACTCAGCAACACCCTAGACCTTTTCATTTTTTATTTTGAAATAGGGTCTTGCTAACTTACTGTTATTATTACATGTTGGTCTTGAACCTATGACCCTCCTGTCTCTGCCTCCCAAGTAAGAAAACAAGTTTCAGTTCAGAAGTTCTCCTGACTCTTCTAGACCTGTTACTCCTTAAACCAGCCTCTCTCCCAGGTCTATCACTCCCAATGTCCTTGGAAACCTATAAATCTTAACGTTAACCCAAAACACACTCACCTATGACAATTACCCTGTAAATTGTTAATTAGCCCCTCAACACAATGAATAGTTTAAGCAAGAGAGAGACTATATCTCAAGTAATCTGTTAATCCAATTAGACAATGGAGGCCACTTTAAGGATCCAGAAGATGAACATATTTCCATAAATTTTCTTGAGATCACAAGACGAATGTCATCTTCACATACCTTTCCATACCCATTCTTCACCAAGTTTCCTTCAAGAAGATCCAGGAGCCCCCAATGTGCACCTCTCTCTGGAGCTGGCACACACTCTCCCTTGCTTTCCTAAATAAACCTCTGTGCCTCTGCTGCCAAAGACTGGAATTCTTTTCTGTCAACTATGTCAAGGACCTGGCTGGTCCTGTTTGAGTCCCCTGTCTGACAGGACAAGAACAAAGCTTCCCTTCTATTCTCCATTGGTGCTCAGTCTTGTTATTGGTTGTACAATTCTGAGGGAAAAAGGACCCAGTCTTTGTAGTAAAAAAATTGGTAACAGGTCAGATGCAGTGGCACAAACCTGTAATCCCAGCAACTAGGGAGACTGAGACAATTGGATTCCAAGTTCCAGGCCCGCCTGGGCAATTTAGTGAGATTCTGTCTCAAATTAAAAAATAAAAAGGGCCAGGAATGTAGCTTAATAGGAGAACACCCTTGAGTTCAATCCTCAGTACTCAAAAAAAAAGGGGTTTTTTTGTTGTTGTTGTTTTGCAACAGATTTAGGTCATGAGTTCAGAACTTTAAGATAATAAGTTTGTGTTGTTTAAATACATCACAGTTATGGTAGCAGTAGAAAACTAACATGCAGAATATAAAAAATTAGCTTTACATTTGATCTTAACAGTAAAAGGCACTATTTCATTAGCTTTTGGTACTTATGTTTGCTGCTAAGAAGTTCAAGTCAATGTGATTTTGTTTTAGCATTTTTATGTGTTGGAGCATGGTTAGTTTGGGAGATATTTCATCTTAGTCATTGATCTTATCTAGAATAAATTGGTTTAAAATATTACTTTGTTATTAATTTTGTGGTAGCACTGTGTTTTCCTCATTGTGATTACAGAATATTCTTTGCACAAATTCTACTCAAAATATTAGAGTTTTTTTATGGTCTATAGTATTATAAAATGGTTTCACAAATAAGTCATGGAGCAAAATCTACAAATAACATTCATTCTCTATAATTTACCATATTTTGTATAATTCAGTTGAATAAATCTTATATAGTATTTAAAGTATCTTTGTTTTTATTATTTATTTATGTACTAGTACTAGAGATTGAACCCAGGGGCAACACCCCTAACCCTTTTTTTTTTTTTTTTTTGTGGTACTGGGGATTGAACTCAGGGGCATTCTACCTCTGAGCTATACCCCCAGCCCTATTTTTTATTCTTTATTTTGAAACCGAGTCTCACTAAGTTGCAGAGTGCCTCACTAGGTAGCTGAGGCTGGCCGCGAACCCGGATCCTCCG
>PVLC010030759.1:0-19225 GCA_004027655.1 Graphiurus murinus
TTGTGATTCTGACTTTAGAGTCCAACTCCCCATGCACAAGCTGTGTGACCTTGTGAAAGTTCTGTGACCTCTTGGTGCTTCAGGTTCCCTATCCGTTGTACAAGGAAGATTGTGCCAGATTTACCTTATAGGGTTTTCTATGAAGAGCAAATGGGTTAATTACCCAAAGAGGTCAGAAGGTGCCTGGCAGATAACAAACAGTATCTATGGTTTGTTTAAAAAAATATATATTTAAAAATAGGTTGTAATGTCAGAGTCATAAAGGAAATGAGGTCACTCAGGGTGGTTCTGCTTTTGATGTCCCCAGAGTGTCCCAGAAGGACATTGCTAATCTGGGAAGCTGAAAATCCCACCTGTCAGAGGCCCTCTGTGGCCGCCAGCTGCCTGGCCATGACATCGTGGAGAAATCATCTTGCAGTGGTCAGCTCCTGGGCTAATCCTCCCATGAGGAGCTCAGCTGCTGGGCTTGGCACAGACTGGCTTTGGGTTCCTCTGTGAGACCAGGCCCTATATCTCTGAGCACACCAGTGTATTTTCTACCTCTTGTTCTACCCAAGAACTGCTGGCTGGGGTCCCTGTCACAACCAGTGACCTCTCCTTAGCTCCATGGTCTCTGTTTCCCAGGCTAAAGTTGGGAGAAGCCAGCAGAGGAGAGAAGCCATACCTGCTATCAGATGATCCTCCCCTTGTGCACAGGAGGCAAACGACCTGTAATCCCAGTACTTGGGAGATCACAGGTTGATGGCCAGCCTCAGCAACTTAGTAAGGCCCTCAGCAACTTAGAAACCCTGCTTCAAAATATAAAATAAAACAGGGCTGGGAGTGTAGCTCAGATATAGAACAACCCTGAGTTCAAGCTTCAGAACCTTACCAAAAAAAAAGTGACTGGCTTGGTTTTACAGTGTGGAATGTGTTGGCACCTTCCCAAGTCCTTTGACCTTCTTGCCACTTCAAACACCTGCCCCCTGCCAAGTTGTGAGCAGAGCCCTCTGAGCGGCAGATACGTACGCATCCTCAAAGTCACGGGGCTGGTAAGCACGTCAACCTGGTTTCATAGCAGAACAGCCATCTGACCTGTCAATGTAAGCCTGACTTAAGGGATTCTGACTTTATCCACGCCTGTCCTTTGTCAAAAGTACAGCACACATGAGCTGCATACTTACTTCAAAATCTGTTAGCAATGTGGAGGTCCTTCTAGAGTTTACAGATGAGTGTCACGGGGGCCCTCAGCTCCCTGCAGGGATATGGGAAAATTTTGTGAGTTGTGTGCAGTTGCCGGGAATGAGGGCAAAATTGTCCAACTGCGCCAAGCATCAAAAAATAGGAATGGAGAATCATCAGGTCACCCCTGGAGGAAGGATTGGTATGGGAAGACATCAAGGGTGATCTGGCCTGGGAGGTGGGCATGACCTCTCAGTATCACACAAAAAGGTAGGAGGATGGTCTCCTTAGCTAAGCTGCCCACCCCGTCCTCTCCCCCTGATTCTCTCTGACCTCGTGGCATGTGCACAATCCCGGGTGTCTTGCACTCTGTCTTGCTTGAGCACCCCCTTCCTGAAGGCCTAGTGCAGGTGGAGGTCAGCTTGGGAGGCTTCCACTTGCTCTGTTGTCCTTAATCACCATTAGCTTGCTTCAGATGGAGTGAATAATTGAGGGGAAAGGGGACGAAGAGGCCACTCTGCTTGCATTTGGTCCAGGCTAAACTTGGTCACACCATGTTAATGGGTGTCATAAGCCAAAGAAGCCTCTCAGAGTTATGGTAAGAGAGGATCTGCTGTCTGTCTGGGCTCAGGGTACAGCTCTGCTCTGGGCTAGCTACATGGCCTTGGCCAGGTCCCTTCCCTTCTCAATGCCTTAGTTTTCTTATGGAATGTAATAAGTTGAAGAGATTCTACTTCATAGGACCAGAGGAGATAAATGGAGATAATAGATAGGATGAAATTGGTGCACTGTTTGGTATAAAGGAAGCACTGGATGCACAGTGGTAGCAACTGTGATGTTGGTAAAGAGGAAGATGGAGAAGGAGGAGGAAGGAAAAAAGAAAAAAAATAGATAGCCTAGCACAAGACCTGATACATATTTAATTCTTACTGGCCAGATAGTCAAATAGATACTAACATAGATGGAGAGATGGACGGGTAGATGAATGCATAGATATATGGTTGGTGGATGGATGGATAGATGAAAGGATAGATAGATGGCTGGGTGGGTGGGTAGTTGGGTGGATGTATGCATGGGTGAGTGGGTATATGGAGAGATGAAGAGATAGATGGGAGGATGTATGAATGGGTAGATGGATAGATAGATGAGTGGATTGATGGATTGGTGGATAGTTGGATGGGTGGGTAGACAGATGGAAAAGTCGTGGGTGGATGGATAAGTGGATGGGTGGATGAGTGGATACATGGATAGAAGAGTAAATAGATGGGTGGACGCATGGATGGATGAGTGGATCGATGGATGGGTGAATGAGTGGGTGGTTGATTGGATGGATGGAAGAATGGATGAGTGGGTGGTTGATTGGATAGATGGAAGAATGGGTGAGTGGATGGATGGATGGATGGTTGGATGGATGGATGGATGGATGGATAGGTGAATGAGTGGGTGGTTGATTGGATGGATGAATGGATGGATGGATGGATGGATGGATGGATGGATGGATGGATGGATGAGTGGGTGGTTGATTGGATAGATGGAAGAATGGGTGAGTGGATGGATGACGGATGGATGGGTGGATGGATACGTGAGTGATACATGGGTAGATGAGTGGATAAGCAGATGGATGCATGGGAGAGTGGGTGGATGGATAAATGAGTGAATGAATGGAGGTGTGAATGAGTGGGTGGGTGGGTGGGTAGATGGATCTATGGATGGATGGATACACGGATAGGTCAGTGGATAGATGGATGGATGTGTAGGAGGAGAGTTGGATAAATAGATGACTGGTTAGCCAGGCGGGTGAATGGGTGGGTGCATGACTGGCTGACTGGCGAATTAGTCATCAAATCAATTTGGAAAGCCTGGATCAAACAAGGCCAAACAGTTTTGTTTTTGTTTGGCTTTATAGCCCTTCTCAGGTTCTTTTAGGTACTCATAGTCATCATGAATCCCCAAGAGGCAGCGAGAACAAGCTAAATTTCCCAGACTTACTTGCCCATGGGTTCCTTTTACAGTGAGGCATCTAAGGAGTGGCACGTCTGTCATGTGGAGTTCACCCTGGGGGATGCCAGCCCTGGCCCTCCGTTTCTAAGCAGAGCACAATGCCCTGGGCACCCAGGTGGCCCAGACAATGCACAGGCTGCCTGGGGTTGGAGAAAAAAGACTTGTTCTTGGTCCAGGAGACCTGTGCTATTTGCAGCGTTCCACAGGCCCAGCTCCTACAGGCACCTGCAGCACAGAAGGCTGGGGACGTAGGGAGGCACAGAGGAACTTGTAGGGAGCAGCTGATTATGCACCTCCCCTCCAGAGAGTCCTCGGGGAAGTATCTCTTTGCCTGGAGCAAGGTCAACTAATTCTCCAACCCGGTTGCCATTCATCCCCAGACAGGTCAGAGGTCGGCTCCTGGAGCATTGTTGATCTCAGCAGACATGATGTGCAGGGTTGATATTCTTAGATTTGCTCATTCAGCCAGTCAGTCTGGCTTTCAGAGGAGAATCAGGTCAGGAAGCACTTAATGAACCAGGGGCAGCACGCTGCTGCCTTCCCCACTGGGGGCTCGAGTTCCTGACGAGACGCAGCAGCCTCCTCGCTTACAAGACCTGCAGGAACTTTCCCTGTGCATCTTCGTAACTGTTTTTGGAGGTGGGGGCAGTACAACGTGGTGAGGCGATGCAGCGTCCCAGATTCGTTGATTCTTTTACTCCTGGTTCAAAGGCACCATCTTTATCATCCTCCATCAACCAGCATGTGAACTTGAGGTTCTTGTATTTGGTTCTAAAACTATATTTTCCAGACGGAGATGTGACATGCGTATCTTTTGTTGGCTCCTGTGTTTTAAGTGTGTGGGGGTATGTGCATGTGTGTGTGGTACCAGGGGCATTCTGCTTCTGAGCTCCACCCCCAGCCCTATTTTAGTTTTGATTTTGAAACAGGATCTCACTAAGTTGCAGAGGGCCTTACTATGGTGCTGAGGCTGGCCATGAACCTGCAATCCTCCTGTCTCAGCCTCCCATGTACTGGAATGACAGATGTGTGCCACCACGCTCCCGTCTCTCTGTTTCAATTTTTGATTTGGAACATGTATAAAGCAGATAAGCTTCTAAGCAAGAGGGTACTCATAAGCTGCGTTTGTAAGCACAATTATATTGAACCAACTAGGAGTTTTAAAGAGGAAGGGTTTTGATATTCCTGACTTGATGTCTCAAACCAGATGCTGCTAATTCTGTCGTCACTATGACAACTACCAGCAGCCAGGTACCGAGTGTGGGTCAAGAGCCCATCGCTCAGCTAAACACTTTGGCACACCGCTCTCATTTGACTCTCTAGGCTGCTCCCTAAGTTATGATTACTCATCTTTTTCTAATTTTGCAGATAATAAATCTGAGGCCCAGAGAGTTTAAGTAACGTGTGCAAGACCACACAGCTAGTACGTGGTAGGAACCAGGATTTTGATGCATGCAGAGTATGAGGTCTTTACTCCTAGGCAGTGGTGCTTCCAAGAGATGGATCAAGCTGGTAAGAAGTCCGGGCAATCAGAGGACAGCCATGCAGCAAGAGGAGCTCATTTTTACCACGTGATGGTCTTTGTTATAAGACTTTGCATCATGCAAGTCACTTACAAAGCTGTCCATGCTGGGTTGGGGATGTGGCTTCTCTTTCCTCAATGTGACTTTTCTGGTTGTAACAATTCTCCATTGAGGACTCCAAGTGGGGCAGGTGATGGCCCAGTAGATCCTGCTTACAAGCTATGGAAGCTTTTCCTACAGAAACCTCGCCTTCCTGGTAATCAGTTTGATGTTGTGATGACCCGGTTTCAGGCTGACAGATCTGTTAGAGTCTGCCTACCCTTCCACCTGCCAGTCCTTGAAATCAGGAATAGATACCGCAGGTGACATCTCAGGGAACTTACTTTTTGAGGTCCAAGTAGGTAAAGCCTTTCCATGCCTCTCCTGGAATGGACTTTGAGCCGATGTCTGGTCATGAGTGGCATTTGCCAATTTGCCTTACAGCGGCTGCATCAGCCTACCCATTCTTGCTGATTCAGCATACATCAGAGACCTGCTTCTAGCTAACTGACAAGGCACCCATTTTGCTGTTTAACCTGAACAAATCGCTTGGTTTTCCAAGGCCCCATTTTATCCCAGAGATGACAGGTCATGTTAGGGATTCATTGAGCATCTACTTTATGCCCAATCCTAGGAGAAAGGAGGGAAAACCAACCAATCAGCACAAAGTAGGCGTGAGAAAGTAGAAGCTTCCCGGATGCAGATTCCAGACAGGTCTTAACCGTCCTGAGACACATCAGGGCTGATGTTTGGGGACCTTAGCTCCATAAATCACGAGTGCTCGAGGACATGGAGAGTCTGCCCGGAGGACCCAGCAGGTGGCTGCTTGCCGGGGGATGCCGACGTCCATGCAGTGACCCTATGGGGAAGAGTACAATGCACACTGCCCCAGAGACATCAGCGTGGGGCCTTGGGGGGCACCTAAGGAGACAGCTGGGCCCAAGGAGCAGAGTCAGAACACAGCTTTGCAGAGTAACATTCAAGACACCCTGCAAGAAGTAAAAATAAACGAACGCTTCCTGAACACCTTCCAAGCTCAGGAACACCCACACGCTGGCTCGTCATTTCCCGCCACCATGCACCTGTGAGCAGGTACAGGTGTTGTTCTGTTTTACCCCCGTGGAGACTAGGGCTCCAGGCTGTGCTTATCATCCTAGAGCAGACATTAAAAAGGGAAGCGGAGCCAAGATCCAAACCCAGCCTCTCCAGCTTGGAAACTCATACCTTTTCTATGGCGACACAATGCTCCTAGGTGGCTTGCAGGGACCTTGGAGGGACAGGTAGCTCTCCGTTCTCTCTCCATGTTACACTTTTTTTTAGTTGGGAAGTGTTTGAGACCTATCTATCTTCCTTCCTTCCTTCCTTCCTTCCTTCCTTCCTTCCTTCCTTCCTTCCTTCCTTTCTTTTTTGCAGTACTGGGGATGGAATCCAGGGACATTCTACCTCTAAGCTACACCCCCAGTCCTATTTTTTTTTTTATTCTTTATTTTGAAACAGGGTCTCACTAAGTTGTGAGGTCGGTGGCGAATCTGGATCCTCTGGTCTCAGCCTCCCAAGAACTGGGATTACAAGGGTACACCACCACACCCAGCTTGTTTGGAACATTTCATTTGTCTAGCCACCCTTCCAGTCATCAGGTCAACAAGAAGGACTCTTGTGTTTCTTCTATTAGAGCCAATCTGCCTTCTCAAAGATATAAGGAGTCTTACCGGGGTCCTCCTACACAGGAACAGGGCTGGAGCCAAATGCAGTGCCAAAAGGTTTCCTGAACCAAGACGGTGGCGCAGCCAGTCATTCCTGGAACAGTGGAGAAGTTTCTACTAGTTGGAGATGTGACCTTTCACTTAGGCCAGCAAGGTTGAACTTGAAAGGGGGGCAGGGAGGGAAGGGAAGAGGACATTTGTGCAGAGCAAGCCATTTTGAAGGGAAAGATGGTGCCATTGAAGTTCATGGTCAAGCCCCCCCTCCCCCTCACGCCACTCCCGCCAGCCCATCGTGGAATGCACTAAAGAGTGTAGAGTAGAAGGAAGCACAGGGCCTGCGTGGTGCTGCATGCTTGTAATCTCAGTACTTGGGAGGCTGGGAGATGAGTCAGCGTGGGTAACAGGCAGGGAGGGGCACTGTGGAGGTCTGCAGTGCTGTGGAAGGGTCTCTGATACCCACCTTTCCCTGGAATCGGGGTGGTGTGGCTAATCAGATGACCTGTATATCTCTATCCTGAGATAAACATTGTCGATATCCAAAACATTAAAAAAAAATGCAGTGCAGTTAATAGTAAATGCATATCATAGTAGGATCCAGAAACACTGTCTCCTGCACTTGGCTTTAATTTCTTTTCACTGTCACCCATGGCAACAGACACCTAGCTTCTTTTTGGGAGGAAGCAGGTGAGGAAGGAAGGGTGGGGATACCGACATGAGACGCTCCTGACCTGTGAAGGTGGTACTTCTTTTGTAGACTTGAGTGATTGCTGGGAAAAGGATACACAGCCTGACATGCTGGGATTTTCTAGTCTTCCAGGAGACATTATAAATCTGAATTTTAGCTGGGTGTAGTGGTGCACGCCTGTAACCCTAGCATTTGGGAGGCTGAGACAGGAGGATCACAGGTTCAAGGTCATTCTCATTAACTTAGACCTTGTTTCAAAATAAAAAATAATAAGGGATTGGGGGTTTAGCTTAGAAGTAGAATGCCTCTGAGTTCCATCCCCAGTACCAAAAAAAGAAAGACAGAAAATTTTAAAAAATATATATGAATTTTGCATGGAATGCTCCCACATTAGATACTAGCCACTTCTCACTGTACCGACAGATGATCACACGCCCTCTGTGGACTGGGGCTGATTCGGAAGACCGTGGTTGACTCTCTTGGCAAACAGAACCCGCGGGGCAGGATTGGATCTTTTCTGGACCCTCCCTCTCCCCTGTCTTGCTGCAATGCTTCTGTCTCTGCTCTCTTTCCTCCTCTTGTATAAATGTCTGGTCTTTTCTGTCTACCACTACAATGGGGCCATGGCGGGCAGACCATCTTCATGTTGGCTCTGAAGATCTGCAGGAGGAGATGCAGTAGCTGAGATCCAGAAAGAACACACTTTAAGAGCAGAGGGTTGTCATGGAAGGCAGAGAGAAAGGTGGGAGAATTGTTTCAGGGGGAGGCATGAGATTGAACCATCACAGTCTGGGTTAGAAAAACAAAAACAAAAACAAAAACAAAACAACAATCCTTGCTGGGAATCCCTGGCATGGGGAGTATTAACTGAACAGGCACCGAGGAAGCTACAGGAAAGATAAGAAATGACTGAAGCAGCAAAGGACCTGAAAAGGACTATGTATTTGCCCTGCATTTGTTGTAGGAGAAGGGTTGATTTTGTGATGGATCCAAAGGAGGAGCCAGTCAGGGGAAGCTAGAATTTAAATACTAAATTATTTTATTCTACCTCCTATTGATGTCTGGCTTTTTGTGTTCCTTCCAGATGAAGGCCCAGCGGGGTCCTGGGCCTACCTACAGTGGGAGCCAGTCAGAGACATAGAGATTTATTTAGGAAAGAAGACATATACATTCAAGGGAGAATACAGACCATCTCCAGAGTGTGAGGCTAATTTAAGAGTTTATTGCCCTTCTTTTATAGGAAACTTTCCCGAGGAGCGGGTAGGAGGAGGTCTGTGAAGATGACATCGGTCCTGTAGTCACAAGATTATTTAGGGTGTTTGTCATCTCAACAGGCATCTCTTTTGTATAAACTATTTAGGGACAGTTAAGAGTACCCAAGGGGATTACTCTTTCCTGTGACCTCTGTCCTCTGACCACCAGTTATCTCTCCTGCTTAACTGTTCTTAGGTTGGACAATTAACAGTTGAAGCTAGTGTATTTCCAGTACGGCATCTGAGCACTTTTTTTGGATCTTGTGTGATCACTGTTATCTGACCAAGAGATACTTCTTTGAAGACACTAAACAGTGCTCAGGATAATTATTAACAGACTTGTAGCCGGGTGTGGTGGCGCACGCTTGTAATCCTAGCATTTGGGAGACTGAGACCGGAGGATCCGGGTTCGCGGCCAGCCTCAGCTACCTAGTGAGGCACTCTGCAACTTAGTGAGACCCTGTTTCAAAATAAAGAATAAAAAATAGGGCTGGGGGTGTAGCTCAGAGGTAGAATGCCCCTGAGTTCAATCCCCAGTACCGCATAAAAAATTCTTTAAAAAAAGACTTGTAAATTCCTCAGAAACTTGGGATAGAATAGATCTAGTTGTGGGGAGAGTGATAAGCCTGGATTGTTCTTCCTTTATGTCTCCTTCCTACCTGTTTCTTTTATTTCTTTTATTCTACCTCCTATTGATGTCTGGCTTCCTGGGTAACATGTATGTTCCAGATGAAGGCCAACAAACCACAGGCTCTGAGACAAACCTGTTTCCTATATGACCCTCGAGCTAAGAATGCTTTTTGCTCTCTAAAATGGTTGAAACAACTAAAGGAAGAATAATAGTTCATGGTCTGTGGAAAAAGCTAGGAAATGTAAGTTTCAGTGTCCACTAACAAAGTATGATTGAAACGCAGCCAGTGGTTCCCCTACGTGTTGTCAGTGGATACTTTTTCATGTGACAACAGCAGAATATCAAATAACTGCAATAGAGGGTATAAGATCTGCGACACCAACAACGTGTCATCCAAATATTTGTGGAAGAATGGTTGTTATCCTTTCCCCAGAAGGACCACAGCAGTTACCTCTGTGCGACCCTCCTTTTGCATGCCGTGTGGTTCAGAGGTCTGCCCATGTTTCCTAGTTAGAATTGCTGCTCCTCTAGGTTCACCTTATTTCATTCCACATTTTTATTATTTTAAGTTCTGACAATGAGTGTCATACTGAATACCATGAGTTTAATATTGCGTACTGGGTGGCTAGCCATTACCAAGAGCCACGGGTACCAGCTCCTGGGGAGTGGAGAGACACTGAATGTAGTATTTAGCTTCTATCGGGGGGATCCAAGGAGATAGAAAATAGAATCATTGCCCAGGAAATCTGTCCTACATTTGCATTTGGGAGAATAGAATTCATGTTAGGAAAAACCCTTGTTTTGATTAGTACTGGTAATTTATTGATATTTATTTATTGGTGCTGGGTTGAGGACAAGGGTTCACTCAATATATTTTCTTTCTTTCTTTTTTTTTTTTTGTGGTACTGGGGATTGAACCCAGGGACATTATACCTCTGAGCTATACCACCAGCTGTATTTTTTATTCTTTATTTTGAAACAAGATCTCACTAAGTTGCTGAGGTCCTGACTAAGTAGCTGAGGCTGGCCACCAACTTGTGATCTTCCTGTCTCAGACTCCCAAGTATAATTACAAGCATGCGCCACCATGCCTGGCAGTTTTTTTTTTTCCCCCTTAGCTTAATTGTTTTTTGGGTCCTTTCTTCCTTTCTTTTTCTTTCCCTTCCTTCCTTCCTTCCTTCCTTCCTTCCTTCCTTCCTTCCTTCCTTCCTTCCTTCTTTCTTTCTTTCTTTCTTTCTTTCTTTCTTTCTTTCTTTCTTTCTTTCTTTCTTTCTTTCTTTCTTTCTCTGAACTAGAGATCTATCCCAGAGTGCTGCTCTTGTGAGCTAAGCATTTTGCCACCAAGCTTGTACTGGCTTGAGAACAAGGATTCATTCAATACACTTTCAAAAATATGAGTACTCCAATCATATAGGACAATAACATACAAACAGAAAATGTAGCTGCAGTTGGGAATGGAGGTGTCAGAGACAGGCAGACAGGGCATGAATATCCAGGCAGCAAAGGCCAACAAAATGGAGAATTGAACCTCTCTTCTGTCACCGAGCTTCCTGGAAGCCCAATCAAAAAAGAACCAACCCTTAGTTTCAGAGAGGGACAAGAAGATACTTAATACGTAGGGGCAGCAAAGGTGTTTGTATCATAGAGTTCTTAAAAAGAAGAAAACTTCTTCTGCACAGGCTATAGCTACATAACGTATTGATCATTTCTACCTGAATTAAATCAGTAGGTTCTTTAATAAAACTGTGTGTGTGTGTGTGTGTGTGTGTGTGTGTGTGTGTGTATAAATGATCTATAAGGTGATCCATTGTATTTATACAGCTCTGTACTTTCCTATTCTTGATGGAGAGTAAGTTGACATTGCTACTTCTATCCTCAAGAAAACACGATCTAAATGTGTAAACTTCAGGGCCAAGTGAATGAATTACTTCCCTGCCTCCTGCCCCATTCACTGGTCTTTCCACGTTGTAACAGTTAAGGGCCCTAATTCCATGGGACCCCCGCCTGACCTAAGTAACTAACAGGTCTCCCCTCCGAGTACAGAACACACCCATCATCTCAGAGCTTCTGTCCTCTCCGGTAACTTTTCAGAAACGCGACGCTGAAAGTCAGAGTCAAAAGCTAAAGTTAGAAGCAGTATCGGGCGGTTGAGGAAGAGGGGGTCAGCCCACAGCTGTTCGGGAGCTTTCTGTGTTGTGAGGCTTGGCCACTGCGATGCCTGAGAATCAATTACAGACAACCCTTGTCAAGATGGCCAAAATTCAGCCTTAAATAATTGAATTCTCTGCCAAACCCTGTCCGCTGTCGTTATCTAGAAATGTAATTATGCAGCTAAATCAAGCAACTAAAATTAGTGTAGTGTAAAAACGCCTTGGCTGTCTCAACGTGGAGGAATTGACATTCGGATTTAGAAGAGGCCGATCGTTTGAATATGTTTGGCGGTGTCTGAAGCTCTTCCAGTTTTGACAAAATCTATATCGCGTGCCCTGTGCGGAGAGAGAGGCGGAAAGGGGCAAGGGCTGTGGAGATGAAGGTGATTTTCAATGGTCCTTGGGTCCCTGGGCAGGCTACAGCTGGGTTCCCTCCATTACGATTTTGTATTTTTGCTCTCAGAGTTGTTGGACTCCCAGTGCGCCCCTGTGCTTTTCTGATATGAAGACGGGAACTGCGTCATTCACAATCGTCTTAGCCTCCAGTCAGAAGTCAAAGATGCATCTATAGCAGCCATCAGGAGAACAGGAAACGTAGAACGAAAGTGGGTCCTAGCCACCTGTCTTGTACACGGTGGGATGTGGTGACAGGGGCTACGATGCAGTTATCACACAATCGTATGGGGTAGGCTGTGAAAATTATCTTAGTTTCTAGATGAAGAAACTAGAGTTCCGAGAGGCTCCATCCCTGTTCAGGGTCACACGGCTGGTAAAGAGTATACCTCGGTCAGCATAATTCCAATTCCTATAATCCCAAAGGAATTTTATCTACCACCGTGCAACACATCCCCACGAATCAGTTGGGTATTCTCAAACATTAGATTTTACACATTCCCTGGACTGTATTTATTTATTTATTTATTTATTTATTTATTTATTTATTTATTTATTTATTTATTTATTTATTTTGCTGTATTGGAGGTTGAACTCAGGGGCATTCTACCTCCGAGCTATACCCCAGCCCTATTTTTTATTCTTTATTTTGGAATCGGGTCTCACTAAGCTGCAGAGGGCCTCACTAGGTAGCTGAGGCTGGCCTCAAACCCAGATCCTCCAGTCTCAGCCTCCCAAATGCTGAGATTACAAGCGTGCGCCACCATGCCCGGCCCTGGACTGTATTTATCATCCACAGTTTTGGTACACGTTGGGTATACCTTCAATCACTGAAAAGGGGAAAGATCTCTCATGAATACCTTGTCTATCACTGTATCATGGTGGACTGTTCCTAAGAAAGAATGTCTTTAAAAAGACAAAAGGAATGCATGCAACATCCTGTCTCAGAACGCAGTACAGTCGTGAATAGTGTCACAGGGAGGAGTTGGTCTCCAGGACCTGTCTGGAACTCATCGCCACCTCCTAGGGGCTGGGAGTCCATGGGTGAACCACTGTGGCAGAGCGAGGTAGTTTCCCTTGTGTTACACACATGGGCCTGGGAACCTCAGCACCTGCAGAGGAGTGTGAAAACACAGTGGCTGAACATGTGTGCAACTCACTTGCTCTCCGTGCGTAGCCCGCGCCGTGCAAATACTAGCTGGTGGTATGATCGTACCATTTCAAAATTGCTCCTTTAAAATGGAAATCAGAGAGAGGGAACGAGAAACCCTAGAGAACACCTTCTTGGTTTATTTTTGACCAGCGCCAAGGGCCGCCCACGTTAACATGCTTGGTTTCGGTTTCAAGCAGCGCTGATAATCATGTCACTTTATATTTCCCAGTTATTCTCCCTGCCCTCCCCTCTCCCCAAACCCTCTCTAGACACCGTCCCTTGCCTTGGGGCCAGATCCATCAGGTCTAGTTCATTATCTGGGAGCCTGAACCCCCTCACCCCCCCGTCACTCGGTGTCTCTCCCTGAGAACTAAATTAATGAAGAGTATTTGGTGAGCCCTCTTAGGCAAGCTGCTCCCCAAAATAGCTCTTTCCATTTTGGTAGCTTTGACTTCGCAGCTGCCGTGTCTCTCCGTCGTCTGGGCAGAAAACTTTCACATTAAGAGTTGCTGATGCGGATTTTCTTTCTTTCCCCTCCCGGCTTGATGAGCGCTTGGCTCCTGACAGAAGCGATTTGGCTCTCGGCTTTGTAGTTCGGAAGAAGTTGGGCGTATAGATTTTCCCCTAACTCTTCATTGATGTGTTGAGCCTTCAGAGGGAATCATACCTTCACTTAAAGAATGTTGGCGTCCCAAGGGGTCCTCCTGCATTCCTATGGCGTGCCCATGATCGTCCCGGCAGCCTCCTACTTCCCGGGACTGATTCAGGTAATGCAAGGTCTTTGCCAGAAAAGGAACTTAACTCCAGAGCACTCCGAGTAATAATTGGAATTTTTATGGTTGAGAAAGCAGACACTTTTAATACAGGAAAAAGCCCTCGTGTAGTCAGTGAGAAGACAGTAGGAAATCAAAAAGATGGATCACCCTAATCTGGCTATTGACATCTCTCATGGCTGAATAAATGGTGTAGTTGAGCTATATTTGCTTGTATTGATCCGGCTGCTGTTTAACATTCATGCTTTGCTTCAGGAGATTGACCACGGGGCAAAAGATTTGCTCTCCTTCCCCAGTTTTCTGAGGGACTCAGTCTCCCAGAGCAGATCAAGAGGCAAAGTAACTTATCATGAGATGACGCGGGTAAGAGCTTTGACCGGGAAATGGCGAGAACTCGAAATAAACAGACATTTGTATGACGCCCCCGCCTGGATCTCCCAGGTTCAGAGAATCTGGACTCCTGCTGCCCGATTTTGAGCAGGGGCACCTAGGTGGGAAGGGTCACTGTATTGGGGGCAAATTTCTGAAGTTTGCAGATCATAGATGGGAATCCTGTTACTGGTTATTTACATGAAAATGGTGGTCAGAGATTGAAGGACTGAGCTGTGTGTTGGTTTTATGGCTGATGATTCTACAAAGAGAGATTTATATGCCAGTGAGAATTGTGTACCTGGTTCTTCACCTTATCACAAGCTCGGTATGTCTGTCATCAACACAGGCTTCTGGGTATATGTCAGAGGGTCTCTGGAAAGCTCATGTCTGCTAGTGGTGGAATCTGGCTATAGTAGGAAACCAGGGGGCCTTTTGCTTTTGTTTGTTGAGAAGAATCATCCCCTTTGTAATAAAATCTGTATCTCCTTTCTATGGGAAAGGAATATAAATGTATTTAATATATGCTTTTACCTTCACTCTGTATCCCCTAATCCTAGGCCCCTAACCCCATGTTTAAAAATCCTACAATAATCTAGGTCACGAATTAAAATTTCTAGGGAGACTTCTGATCAAATACTATTTTTCCTTTTCTGAAGGTTACTTTTTTTTTTTTTTCCTTAATGTTTTTGGTGGTACCAGGGACTGAACCCTAGTGCATTCTACCTTTGAGCTCTGGCTCCAGGCCTTTTTGTCTTTTTGAAACAGGGTTTCACTAGGTTGCTGAGAGTCTTGCTAAGTTGCTGAAGCTGGCCTGGAACCTGCAACCCTTTTGTCTCAGCCTCCCAAGAACTGAGATTACAGGTGTGCACCGCCACACCGGGCTCTGAATGTTACCTTTTCTTGACTAGGAAAATTAGGCTGATTCGGCCATCCATGTGTGATTCCAGATAGGAGCAAAATATTCTATCCCCTGGATATATTACGGCCTTCACTTGATCGGGGAGCTTTTCTCCATATTATATGTTATAACTAATCAGGTCACCTGGAGAATGGTCCCGGACAATGTGTGGAAATGGTCCATCTTTCCTGGTGGAGACAAGCCCATAGGGCAGGCCTGCTGCTTCTCGGGTAGGACTGGATGGTAAAGAGGAAAGTAACTGGCCCTTCGCTGCAAACTTGGGGTGAAGGGCAGCCGCTGGAGTTTCCCCAGACCCTCTGCCGCCCCAGCCCATAAATAATTGCAAGCAAATCGCGGCGCTCACTCTGTGTTGATTGATGGCGAAATTGCTTCTGAAAGTTCTCATAAGTTCCTGTTATGGATTAAGTGCCGGTGTAGGAAAAATAACGGCACCCACTGAAATGGGTGAATGTAATCAGGTTTAATGGACTCGAGAGCTTGTTGGGAATTAAATAACTATCGATTTGCTGGAATGTTGCTGTCATTACGAAATGCCACTCTGGACGTATTACCCCGGTGATAGATGAGAAGACGCAAGGACCGGCTGAGAAATTGGGGAGGCCCTATTTCTTCTTCCTTGGCAGAGCATTCGAGAAAAGATCCAGTTACTTTGGGACGGCATGAGCGATTTTACTTGCAAACCCGAGCGGGGTCCTGTTTGTTTTCCTAAGGGTCGCCTGGATAACGAGGGGCCCAGGAGTCAGGAAGGCATTGTGCAAGGGTTCCCCAGACCTCCCTGGAACCTCCCACTGGGGTTTGCACCCTCTCTTCTCTCTCCCAGCTCACAGCACGCACAGAAAAGCTGTTCCCAAAGAGACGCCTACTTTATTTTTGGTTGTGGCCGAGATGACCCGGGTTGTTGCTCTTTGGCATCCAGAAACTTAAGTCACCCCACTGTTTTTGCAAGGGGAGGATGAACGGTGCAAAGGAGGGGGGACCACACCCACGCTCACTTCTAGCTGCAGCTTCTCCGGCCGGCTGCTCTGCCTCCAGCCCCGACGACTGGCTGGCCACGTGCTTGAACTTGTGGGTTTCTTCCTGACTCTAGATGCAAAGCCCTTCCTATAGAGAGTTAAAGTGCCACCGGTCCCTTAATAATGTCACCAGCAAGATAATGAAATGATAAGAATAAAGAGTGTGCACCCCGCCCTCAGCAGGGATTTCTCAGTGCCCTGGAGACACTGGCCAGAGTGACCATGGTCATTCAGAAGGGTCCTTACACCAAGGCCTTTGCAAACTCGACAGCCTGTGGTTCTGTGGCAGAGGCTCTTTCTCTTTAAAATACTCACAATTATTTTTTTAAAAAATTATAATAATTGTTATTATTATTATTGTTATTACTAGTTACTGGGGATTGAAACCATTCTACCTCTGAGCTACACCCCCAGCCCTATTTTTATTTATTTATTTATTTATTTATTTATTTATTTATTTATTACAGTATTGGGGATCGAACCCAGGGGCATTCTACCTCTTAGCTACACCCCCAGTTCTATTTTTTTATTCTTTATTTTTGAAACAGGGTCTCATTAAGTTGCTGAGAGCCTCACTAAGTAGCTGAGGCTGGCCACGAACCCAGTTCCTCTGGTCT
This sequence comes from Graphiurus murinus, assembly GCA_004027655.1. Lineage (NCBI taxonomy): Eukaryota > Metazoa > Chordata > Mammalia > Rodentia > Gliridae > Graphiurus > Graphiurus murinus. The sequence goes on from PVLC010030759.1 coordinate 16,387, forward strand.
CAGCCTCCCAAGTACTAGGATTATTAGCATGTGGCTCCTATTTTTATTTTGAAACAGGGCCTCGCTACATTGCCGAGGCTGGCCATGAATGAACTTGTGATCCCCCTGTCTCAGCCTCCTAAGTACTTGGATTACAGGTGTGTACCACTACACCTGGCTAACTCCCACTTCTTAAATTCACACCAATACCACCCAGTTTTATTCTACTCAAAGAAAAAATATTTTGCCAATCAATTTGCTTTACCAAGTTTTAGATGGCACGTATGGAATCCTGCAAAGAGAGTGAGCATAGCTATTTCCTGACCATTTCCTAATAGTTCCAGGGAAATTACTCACAAAGAATCTTTATCTCCCACTAGATTCCGTAGTTATCCACCTGTCCTCTCTCTAGAAAGCTAGATTCTCTACCATATGGGATAATACCATTCACACCCATTATTTTATGACTAAACTTGTTAAATGTAGTCACCCGACATTTTTCTTTCTCGCCATGTCGATGATTCTGGAATAAATGTGGAAGATTGAAATAAGCAGTTTGGGATCTTGGTGGGTGGTAAGAAGCTGAGAGGAAGAGGAAAAAGGAAGTATTACCAGGTGCACAGCCTAAAGGCTACCTCCCTACCCCCTTCAGAGAGAGCCTGATCTTGGTATCTTGGGATAAGAAGAACAAAGCACCTATTCTCTACGTATTTCTCCATTTCCAATGATATTTTGAGTGATCCAGGAGCTGTCAAGGCAATGGTCAAAGTCCTTCCGCAGTCTAAAACCTGCCAGTAGGACTTGCTTCAACCATGTACCCTAGTCATACAATGAGAATGGTAGAATCTGATCAATGGCTTGGTAGCTCATCAGTCTGGTTTGCTTTGGTGCTAACGAGTGCTGGGCTCCGGATGTCTCAGCCTAGGTGTGCGCCTTTGCATGGGGCTCAATCACTCTTCCTGCTAGCACTGTCTCCCCCTGGGTCTTACCGGAACCACATCTGCCTCCTGCGTGTTTCTTCACTTACTTACCTATTCACTGCACCTGCTTATCTCAGACACTGTGCTAGGCACCTGGAAAATAGAAGTGGCATTCATGGCCACTGACCTGTGGGCTCACAGCCTAGTAGGAAAAGCAGTAACTAAACCCCAAGCTACAGTCCTGCAGTACAGCCAGCAGGGGTAATGGCTGAGACCAATGGCCAGGGGACTTGTGATGTGCCAGATACTGTGCTAACTACTCAGATACATTATCTCCACTTATTTTCATAAAAACCCGAATGGAATTGGGGCATATTGGTCCACCATCCCTTATCTATAATTCTAAATTCCCCAAAGCCGTGAAAATCATTTTTTTTTAAGTTTGGCACCAAGTTTGGTTTGGGAACAAGACTTTGACCTGAAATGATGTGTGGCTATTTATAGACCTGCTTTATCCCGGTTTATGTAAATATTCATATATTTTGCTGTGGGAATATTTGTGTGCTTGATTTCAGGGTGTTATCCTAGACCCCAAAGGAGGGTTTTACATAATTAATGTTTGCACTAAACTACCTTTCTAGAAAGGAAACCTGAATTAAAAAAAAATATATATATATATATGAATTTAAACCTGAATTTAAAAAATATATATAATTTAAAAATATATATATGTATATATATATACATACATATATATATGTATGTATATATATACATACATATATATATGACTCCAGGGGTCTCAGGGAAGGAAAGGTGGTCCTACCTTATGACTCTCTCTTTGCATACGGAGAACCTAAAACCTCCACTTAGGGAAAGGTAACTAGCCCAAGGTCAGGAAGGTCAGTGGTATAGCTGAGATTTGAACTAGCTTTGTTGGACGAGAACCTCCTTCCTAACCACTAATCCACCATTGAGACTGTGCTATAAGCATAGGGATGCACAAAAAATACAGTGGACAGGGGTGTCCCAGACACTTCCTAGAGTTGGGAAGAAGGTGGTCCAAAGGGAAGAGGCGGCATCTTAGTTGAAGTGTGAAGTATCAAAAGACATTCATGGAGCCAGAAGAGAGAGGCCCCTCCTTAGCAGAACAGTGAACTCAGTTGAATTCACAGAATTGGTTTGAGATATTGGGATAGGGCTGAAGGATCTCTCACATCCTGTTGACACCACAGGTTTGGACGAAGCCTGAACATGGATCTCGAAAGTAAAAAGAAGCTGGGCATGGTGGCATATGCCTTTTATCCCAGTTCCTTGGGAGGCTGAGACAGAAGGATTGCAGGTTTGAGGCCAGCTTCAGCAACTTAGGGAGCCCCCCAGCAACTGAGCAAGAAGACCCTATTTCAAAAAAAAGTTTAAAGGGGGCTGAGGGTATAGCTTTTGAGGTACAATGTCCCTGGATTCTATCCTCAGTACCTCCTAAAAGTGAAAATACATGGATCAGAAGCCGGGTGGGACTCTTTCTTTTGTTGTTTTTTTTTTTTTTGGCGGTACTGGGGATTGAACTCAAGGGCATTCTACCTCTGAGCTACACCCCCAGCCCTATTTTTTATTCTTTATTTTGAAACAGGGTCTCACTAAGTTGTGGAGTGCCTCACTAGCTGAGGCTGGCCTCAAACCCAGATCCTCTGGTCTCAGCCTCCCAAATGCTGGGATTACAAGCGTGCACCACCACGCCCAGTGCTGGGTGGGACCCTTAAGCCCTGAATATCTGTGTGCCCCTGTAGAACTGGCTCATTACACCCTCCTAGGACTCCAGAGATGGATGTCCAATTTCTTAGATTTGTGCCCCATTTTCTCCTTCCTCTCTGCAACGGTAATTCTTTCGACTTAAACTTAAATTCCCCAGAGCCAGACAGTGGCAGAAAAAAAAAAAAAAA